>PVJX010010921.1:0-55309 GCA_004027295.1 Dolichotis patagonum | reverse complement strand
ACACATATACATATAATTAAGTATATGCCATTATTTATATATACTTGTACCCATTTTGCAGCTATGTGTTCTTTGAATATCTTCCACAATTTGTCACTTTTCTTTTTTTGAAGGCATGTTTAAATAAAACAACTTTTTCAATTTTAATATAGCCAAATTAATCAATATTTTCTTTTATAGACAATATGCTTTGTGTTTTGCTCAGGACTTTTTCCTTATTTGAAGATCTTACAGAGATCTAATTTTTCCAACTAACATTTTAACGTTGTTTTTGATATTTCAGTCTGTAATGCATTCAAAGTTTGCATTAGTTGGTGATTAAATTAGCATTCTATTTTTCCACATGGAAAAAATATTTTATTATAAGTTCTCATTAATTGCACAGCCCCTTTCCCACTAATCTGCTCTACTTGCTCTGTGATATAATGCATATTGCAAACATCTATACATAAGGCCTAACTCTCTTTGAAAATTTTCCCTCCTGTGACTCTTTGCATCAATGCTACAATCTTAATCTAAATTTTAAAACATGAATTAATTAGTTACATTCCTACTTTGTATTTTCTCCCTTGAAGATGTCCTGGGGGAATCTAACTATTCTACAAACATTTTAGTATTTTCTTCTTTAGCTATTTCCTACAACTGTGGTGAAGTCCTCAACTAAAAACCACGTACTGGGTGACATAGCCTCCACCCTGATCCTAATATGTATAATGTTTTGAAATCATTTCCAAATTACTTTACTTTTTATTGAATTTATGTATGTTACATAAATATCTATCAATAATGAATGTCATTCACAACGGTGCTTCCATCAGATTATATCATCTAATAAGTCCATTTGACTTTTAGTTTGTGTCAGCATGATCTATCATATCCAATACAAGGACAAAACAGCCTAACAGAGTATTTCCTAGAGCACAGCCCCATCATTAAGTAAAGTATGAGTGTGTATGTATTTGGAGAAAGAAAAGAGAGAGAGAGACAGGGAAACAGAGACAGAGAGAAAGAAATATTTTATTATTAACCATAAACTCTGTGACAAATAGGAACTTAGTTCTCTTATATCCCAAATAGCAGAAACCTCTGAGACTTCAGTTATTTATATTATCCAGACTTTGCACATAATAAACAATGAAAAGTAAATAAATGAAAATATCTCAAAAATCCATATATATGGTAATATTGGGTACTGAACAATCATATAAAGTTTAGAAATATAAGATAAGAGAACTTAGAAACCACTTAGCCCAAACTTGAAAGTTCAAATTTTTTAAAATAAAAAAGTTTTTTTCAGATTTAAAATAAATATGTCCATCAAGAGTACTTTCTACAGTATAATCTGCTTGTAAATAAAATTTTAGGTATATACTAAAAATTCCTAAAGTACTATTCTGAAATAATAATAGAAAATGAAATTTAAATTCTCAAATCTATTTTCTATTTTATAAGACTAATAATACTAATGTACAACATTAAAGTCAAAGAACTGACTGTTCCTCCTTCAAATTTATCTGGAGGTAGAGTTTTGGGTGGTGATTAGGTCATGAATAAGATTGATATCCTTATAAAAATACCACAGAGAGATGGCCTCAACTAATCAGCCACAAGAAGTTACTAAGAAGACAGATTTTCATGAGCAACAGGCCCCTCCTAGACACTGCTCTACTCGTGCTTTCATCTTGGATATCCCAGCATCGAAAACTGTGGAAAACAGTTGTAAGTAAGTCAATCAGAAGTCCCAATGGACTTAAGACAATAAGTTTTACAAATAAAGATAAAAGAATTTAATTTTACAATTTAAGTCCAACGAAAAATATTTTAGTCTTGCATCATTAAATTTCACATTTTGAGATTGAAGACGGAGCATCACAGATTCAAACCATCAAAACTGTACTTTTCTGGTACTTGCAGAAAAGGCTGTCTTAGTTTTGCTGATTCAGGTTATAATTTTTTATGACCACTCTAGATGTATTCGTTCAACAAATGACAAAGTGGTCATTTCAAACTTACATGATCCATCAAAACATATTTCCACTTTCAATCAAGCAGCAGTTCAACTGGCAGCAGCAAAGAAGCAGAGAAAGTTGATTTATTCTGGCATTTGAACTAAAGATCAGCAAATCAATCCCATGTTCATTTATCAAAAACTAAGGAACTTATAAAGTTCTCTTCTCTGAAAAATTGTAGAACAAAGGTGTAAAAATGCATACAAACTATCTAAATGGATCTGGAATCTTTCACTTACCAATATTTTACATTAACTTTTTCAAACACTTCAAAGACTTCAACTGCAGCTCAATTAAAGTTTATCTTTTGTCATATTTATGCAGAAAATTTTTATTAAGCAGGACATACATAGTAGTTTAATGAGAACAAAACTAACCTTGACCCCTTTCAAGCATGTCAGAAATATTCATTTATAGAGAATATTCTGAAATATAAACATATTTACAGATCTTGAGGTCAACAAAAGGAATGATAAAATTTTGGAAACTTTTTTGCAGAAAATGAATCTGTATCCCTTTACCTGATAAATCATAATTTATACCAATTTTATGTTTCTGTAGAAACAAATGTTATCATTGAAAGGGTTTCTTTAAAAAATTAATGAGCTAAAGTGATTTCATAATATACTTGAAATTATCTTTGGCTGTTATAATGCTGGCAATCTACTGGCACACAGGGTAAACCTAGCCATGACTGTGTTTTGTTTTAAGAACTAGTTTTTTAGGGCAGGGGATATAACGCAGGAGCTCACTACCTGCCTGGCAAGCACAAGGTTCAGAGTTTGGTTCTCAGTACAAAAAAAAAAGGGGGGGGCTTTTTAAACCATTTTTGGGAATCTGTATGAGTATCATATGCTGTTTTAGTTTTCTAAATACCACTTATCTTAGCTTAGTAGCTTTTTCCCTTTCATGTTATGTGTTTGGTCTCTAAACACTTTTAGACTGTGGTAACCCAGATTGTATCCATTCCAATGAATATAAGGGCATGAGAAAAGAATTAAGATATGTTATGTACATGTACTACCTCTGCACAATGACTGTTCCCAGCAGGCATTTCAAACATGTATTAGTAAAGATCAAATTTAAAGAATCTGTTTTTTTTTTTTAAAATACAGTATCAGAACATTAGCATGATTAGGCTTTAAGGTGTCTTAAAGATTATTAGCTAACTCTGCTGATTTCTCCTAACAGGCACCTAAGGCCAAGAAAAGTAGTTTCTCTGTGGTTAAATGTACTTTAACAGTTTTGCAAAAATGCTGGTTGAATTCAAAAAGGCAAATGAAATTTTTAATTTTGAGGTGTCATGTTTTATTAGGCTTCTCCTCTTGCTTCTGAAGTACTTACCCCTCAGTGCAGGTAGAAGTGACCGCTCCTTCTTGTCATCACACTTGTTACATTCACTGAAGTACAGGAGCAGGAAGACATCCACAAGAACCCACATCAGCGAAGTGGCCAGAACCACCTTGCAGTAAACAAATCTCCTCATGTCTTTTCTCAGTTTCTAGTTAACACACAAATTGAAGACAAATGCTACTGTGATAAATTCAATTCACAGAGATGAATATCAGGATGAAAGCAGGAGGCATCCCACTGTATTAAAAAAAGAAAGAAAGAAAGAAAATGCTATTATTGTACAAGTTTTTGTTGATTTGTTGGTTGGATAACTGACGGTTTTGTTTGCATATAGGAGATACAACACAAAACACATGACAGCATTCAGATTCTCAATTTCAAAATTAAAAGCCCAAATGAAGATTCTAACCCTTTAGATGAAATCTGTCACTTCTCTGCTAGGCTTTTGACCAATATTTCATTTCTTTAAATTCTATTGTCTTTATCTTAAATCCTATCTTAACATTCTACATAACACCATGTTGTTGAATAACATAGCTGTAAATTTACCCAGATAAAATTCTTCTGGCTAAGTGACAGTACTGAAAGAGAAATTCTTCTAGAATGCAAGTTACTAATGTGGTAAAGACTTGGTCTTTGTTACAGGCAAGTGTAGGCCTTTTTACCACATAGCATGAGAGCCTTCCTAAGCCTCAGTTTTCTCATCTGTGAAGTGAGGGTAACAATATCAAACCTAAAAATTTGCTTTGAAGATTAAACATCATCATGCTTATAAAGCATCTTACAGAACAGATAGTTAAAATAGAAAACAAAAAAGGATTCTCTGATTCTGAAATAGAGGTGTTATAAAATAGAGGCGTGACAATAAATACATGAATATTTACTTTGATTGAAAACCCGATGTGGTATACACAGAAAGAATTCCTACCAGATATGTGTTTTAGACTGCATATCCTGGATCCAACAATTTATCAGAGGAAAACAAAAAAAAAAATTGACTTCAGTAACCTTAGGAAGAATTCTATACAACATAACAAAGATATGTACATAATTTTCGAGAGATATTCAAGGTAAATACAGAATTAATAGCATACATATATTTTCATTTATAATACTTTGACCAATAACCACCTGGTTAACTAGCTTCCATGGACACAGTAAATAAATCAGACCATAAACAATCAGATATCATTTGCTACATTTAAAATATTATCAACTAAAGTACAAATAATTTAAACAAGTGATACTGTTTTAACAGATGTATTTGGCCTGAAGAATATCAAATACAGAGACTTGAAATATTTTATAAATGTTTGTATCAAAATGAAATATAAAGCATAATTTTCTAAGGCAAAAATTCTTTAATGCCAGCTGATTGGTATCATAGTCCAGCAGAAATACTGCCTTTTGTAAGTGTTGTGCTTTATATCAAGAATGTTCTTTAAAGGACTTGTGTACTCAGTGATGAGGCTTTTGGAAGAGGACTGGACCATGTGAGACACTACAGCTCACTTGCCGTTATGAAATGGGCTGTGGTAAAAAGAGATGGGACACTGGGGGCATGCCTCTGAAAAGCATATCTCCCTTCCTAGCTTCTGCTTTTCACTCTACTTCTTGGCTGACATGACATGAACAGGTTTCCCATAGTCAGATCCTTCTACCACACTGATTCTGTGTTTAAGATTGAAATGTCTGAAACTGAGTTATGATAAACCTCTCTTCCTTTAAAGCTGGTATCAGGAATTGTGTCTCAGCAAAGAGTAAAGTATCAAAAATTTTGCTACCAGAAGAGATACTATTACTTGCTGAGGATTTAGCTCAGTGGCATAAGCACCTTCATTGCAAGCTCACAGTCGTGAGTTCGATCCCTGGTACCAAAAAAAAAAAAAAAAAATGGAGAGAGAGAGTGTACTATGAGTGTAAAGCCTTTTGGAAATGGTTTGCAGGAGGAGTCTGGAGAAGTTAGGAGATGTAAGCTACAGAAGCTATAGAATGCTATAAGCTAAGCTTGACAGGAGATTTTCGTTAGTTCTCAGAAGACTAGAATGCTGATAAAAATTCAGAGTAAAAGCCAGTCTCAGAAGGTTTCAGTTAGGAACAAGAACTCAGTTGACAGTTGGACACAAGACCATGCATATTATACTCTTGCAAAAACATACCTATATTTTACTTGTGTCTCAAGACTTTGCAAGAGACTATAAGGGCAGTGGACTAATTAATTTAATAGAGAAAATTTCAAGGCAGCTCAATGGCTATAGCATGAATACAAATGGCAGCTTTCAGCTAGATCTGTATTTAAAATCAAAAGCAAATATTACAGAAGAACGATTTAAATGTTTTCATGTTCACCAAAAAGGAAGCTTCTCTAAAGTTGAGACCTGAAAAGTTTTGGCAAAGAAAAACTTAGCTTCTGAAAATATTAGCATTAACAAAGAAGCCAAGTACTTAATATCAAAACAATAGGAAGGATGCCATAAATGCATCCCTAGAATCTATAAGACTCCATCCTTCCTAGACTAAAAGGTGCAAAAAGGAAAGACTTTGCTTTGAGAAGAGAATATCAGAGTACATACTGCTTAAGAAGGGTCACAAAGGGAACTGGTACCCAGGGATTTCATTCATATTGCTCGGCAATCCAGGTGTTTGAAGGCCTCTGCATCCATGATCCAAGGGGGCCTAGATAGTGCTTCAAATGATGGCAGACATTGGTGTCAGCCATGTGGTACTAGCTTTTCAGACATGTGGGTTTAATGAGGCTCCCACCCAGACTTTAGAAGGCATGGGAAGTCAGGGACTGTGCTCACAAGAGGGCAGTGCATAAGTGTGTGTAAGTAAAGCCAAAACTTCACTGAAAACAGTAGAATATTATAAAAGCTAAGAATGTGAAACGTCTCCAAGGAAGGCCACATGCATGAGCAAAGTTAACGTAAAGGAGTGGTAATAAGAACTGTAAACACCAATGTCATAGGTGTAGAGTTAACAAAACTGGAGCTCACATGTTCTCATTATTTTCTCTGGGTGCTAGATGCAGAGATACAAAATTTAATGATTTCCCAGTTGACTGATGGCCTTGCTTTGGTCCCGTTGGTTTCTATACTTCTATTCCTCCTTTTTGCCATTGTATATTGGCAAAGTTTTACTTTCTTCTCGATTTTCAGCAAGTCACAATAAAAAGTTTGCTTAGAATGTTGAGGACATGTCAGACGTGGAATTTTCTGCAATGCAAAAACTGCAAAGATTTTGGTGACTCTTAAAGATGTACTGAATCCACTGTGCAGAAAGAGACGCATGAGTGTTTTGATGTCTAGGGTAGAATATCAGGATTTCTATCATGAATATTCCCAAAGGTCTCTTCTGCTCAAAAAGGCACAGCATTTGGAAGAGGATTAGACCATTTGGGCACTACAGCTGACTTGCTATTAAAACGTAGGGTCTTGTCAAGAGATTACTGAGTTTGTGACTTAGAAGGGTATACTTCCCTCCCAGATCCTCCTTTTTCTCTCTGCTTCTTGACCACCAAGGCATGAGCATCTTTCATACATCATGCCATTTCTGTGATTAAGCCTGCCAAGTATGGACTGAAACTGTGAGCCACAATATACATTTTCTCCTTTTAGTTGCAAGTGGCAGGCACTGTATCCTAATGACCAGGAAAGTAACTAAGAAAACAGTCAACCCAAACTAGTAACAAATTCAAATTCAAAATTCACATAAAATGGCAATTAAAAAATAATTACTAGAGCAAAGAGTCTATTTCCAATAAGTACATATAACTTACATTTAATTAGAATATACAAATGTACAAATCCAATGAATATTTGACATGTGAGAACATTTTTGTCAATTTTTTAAAAGTACTATACTAATTATCCAGTTTGTTTCATTTCCTCTACTCTTTTCTATAAAATGATGGTTAAATACTTGAATTCAGCCTATGAAATGATGATAAGAATTTGTTTCTATATTTATTTCCTGTTAGTTTGTAGTGCTTTTCTAAATTTGAGAAATGAAACAACTAGTAAATTTTCTGTCTTTCCCTGGTACCAAGTGATGTCCATCACTTCAATTTATTGTATGAAAAAATAATCCAGTAGAAAATTACATATACCACAAATGGTTACTTGTTGGTATTCCCCAAATTTACAAGGAACATCTTATAATAAATGATCCTCAGATATGTAAATGTCACCACTAGATCTGTCTTCAAATGAAGAGCTGACCTCAGGTAGTGCCTCTGTGCTTCATTTTCTTTACTGATAAGAAATTGCCTGACTATCCACCTCTCCTTATACCTTGTGAGGTTTACAAAAGATTAAAAAGAAAATTTTTAAGGAAAATGTAAAGTATACTATTATAATAATAAACCTGAAATCAATTAATAACATATATTAAACTAAGATAATTCACTTCCTAATAAGAGCCTAACAGTTGAGGTTACTGAGAATTTAGACTTGGATCATGAGAGAGTGAAACTCACATCCTATTGTCATTTCAAGCACTATTCTAATCAGTCTAATTTCATGGCCTTCTAGATCTATGTATTAAGACATTAGCTAACTTTACTATTTCATGTGATATAACTAGGTATTCAATTTCTTATTTATTTACAATGCAGTGTTTCCTTAAATATTTTGTTTTTATTCTACCTACTTTGAAAATAGGCTACCTTGAAAACAGGCTCAGTTTTTTCTTTCAAAATGATTTTATTCCTTGGTACTTGTATTTTCATTCCACCTACTTTGAAAGCAGGCTACCTTGAAAACAGGCTCAGATTTATCTTTCAAAATAATCTTATTCCCTGGTACTTGTGAAAAAAGAGTATCATATTTGTGTTCCAATATTTCTCTTCTTACAAGAAAAAAACTGATTGAGTTGAAAGACGATACAGGATACATAACTAACCAGCATAAGAACAGTTGGTGCCCCAGGTTTATTTAAGAGAATCAGCAGCTGCATTATGTTTTCATACCAATATGTTCTGATTTATTTGCAAATACTGTTCTGTTTCTCAAGCAGTCAGGAAAATCTAAGTTCTGCAACATGCCTGATTTGCCAATGCAATATGGATCATGACCAACTTGCATATACTACAGGCTCATATGTATGCTACCATGACTGCTTTTCTAATTATTTCAAAATGCTTTGAGCACATATATTTCCCTCTTTAAAAATATTTCTCCAAATAGGAAAAAGTGAAGAGCAAGGACACTATCAAGTAACATATGACAGACTGACTTTCCTCTTTCTTTCTGCTGACTAATATCAGTAATATTATTCCAGAAGATATTATAGAAATTTTACTAGGAAATATATATGTAACATATTTTGTCTTTATTAAAAATGAATATCTACATATATTTATCTAAATATAAAAAATATAGATAAAGTTTAGGGGCTGGGTGTAATATTAAAAATAAGAAAAATAACTTTTTTTTATTTTTCAATTAGGAGTTTATTACCTCCCCAAGGAATCTAGTTTAGCTGATATTAGACATTTTTATCCATGGGTATATATTTTCTTTAGGAGAAAATTGCATAATAGTTCCCAATTTATTTAATCTATTTTATGAGGCTGTACATGAAGCTGCCAAAAGATGCTGGAAGCTAGCATAAGGCTGTTGGTAGGGCTTCCAGAAGTTTGAGGCACAATGCGCACTTCTAATGCTTTAAATAGCTATGCAGGAGTTTTGTAAGCTGATGACCAGACAGTTCTGAGAGTTTCTTTATAGACTGATAAATCTATTAAGTAAGCACTGAAAAAATAAGCTGATTTAGCTCCCAAGTCTGGCTGATAAACTTATCTTTAGATGAAAGGTCAAAAATTAAGAAAGACCTAGGGAATCTACCAAAACTCTACACCAAAGAGTCCACTGTAAACCATATCATACATAAAGATATATATGACAAAAAAGTTGACAAAATTAATGTTAAATAACTGTTTAATATGCTCTCACTTGTATTTAAATTAAACAAAAGTCAAATGTTTCTTAATGTTAAACCCGTCTGCAAGAGGCCACCTACAATAGGTTTAGAAGTATATATTATAGAGTTACAGTGTCACGATTTGAACTGGCTTCCACATTCGCTGACTGCATGACCTAATTCAATTTACTTACATGTTTCACTTTTTCTAAAATAATAATAATGGTAACTACTTAATGATGCCAGGATAAATAAGAATGAATACATGTAAATCTTTTCCTAATGATACTAGGGACTGAACACAGGACATTCACACTGAGCTCTGTTCCCAATCATTTTCTTAATTTATTTTTTTATAAGGGTTCTGGCTAAATTACTGAATTATTTAGGCTGGGTTCAACTTTGTGATCCTAGCCTATTATAGCAGTACCTGCTAAATAGGAGAGACTCAATGTGTACTTGTTATGATTAGTGCAGTAGAATAATGTTATCATGAGGAATGTCGTAACAGAAAACATGAAGAATAAGGACTCTCACCGTCCTTCCAGAACAGTGAATGCTCAGTGTGGGTGTTCAGGGGCTGGTGAATAAAAGCATCACAATGCAAACATATTGAGTAGATGTAATTTCTTTTGCTTATTATTTGTATATGTTTGCAGTACATAATGATTATATATATATATATATGTATATATATATAGTGCAGAGTTTGTTCATGTACATAAGACATCTTAATTATTTTTGTCCTCCTCCTGCCTCACATCTTCCTGTTTCCTCCAATTTTTAATCTCCTTAGCATTTTGAAAATCTCTAATACTATTTTTTTCATTCTTTTTTAAAATTCTTTTTCCCTTTATTCCCTTCTTCTTCTATCTCCTGTTCCACTTCCCATTTGAAAAATAGCCCCCTATTTCATATTACTCATCTTTTATTTTGCTCTTTATTTTTATTTTGAGTTTCTTATATAAGAGAACCCATATGATATTTAAACTTGTGTGTCTGATTTACTGCACTGTGATGTGAAGGTGCATCCATTTACCTACAAATGCCTCAGGTTCATCGTTCTTTATGGTAGAGTAGCACTCCACTGTCTATAAATACATTTTTAATCCATTCATTTGTTGAGCAAATATATTATTTCCAAGATTTAGTTATTATAAACCGTGTTGCTATAAACATGAGTATTCATGTAGCACTATAATATGATGACTTAACTCTTTCAGGAGGATTACTGAAAGGGGAATATATGAGTCACTGAATTTTTGTTTTCAGTTTTGTGAAAAAGTCTCATAACTATTTCCACAGTGATTGTATTAATTGATGTAGTTTCTGAGGAGGTATGAGTTTCACGGGGTTTCATAATAGTCCAAATTGATTGTACTGTATATTTAAAATCTATGTAATTTACTTTGTTGTAAATTATACTTCTTTTTCTAAAGTAAAAATAAGATAAAATGTCTTTAGGATGGTAGGAGTCATGTGATTCCCTGATAGCATCAATTTTTAGTTAATCAAAGAAATTGTGTCAAGTAAAGAGCTACTATTTAATATCCTTCTGATTTCATCTTGTACCATTACTCTCCATATCAGCCCCTTGGGTTTCCTGGCTTTTCCTTAAATGTACCAATTACTGACTTGCCTCAGGACATGAATACATGCTGTTTTCTCTATACAGATTAATGGTTCCCTGCTCTTATTCCCTTCAAATCTTCCTTCTTTCTTACACAAATCCCATATCAAAAAGAAATTTCCTGTCAATATTACACATCATGTACACCTTTGTCACTCTCCAACTCCCAATGCCTCTTAATTTTTTTAATACTTATGATCCCATCATATTTCAAAATTAATTTGTGCTTGTTTACTACTTTGTATACTGATACCAAAAAGTAATCTGTATGAGAACAGAATTTGTCTTTCATACATATGCTTTATCTTATTCTAATATATTTAAATTTTAAAACTTCAACATTAGTTATAAGCTGTTACATGCCCCATCCTCAGCAAAAATTCTACTTTAAAGTTCTAATCTTTAGTATCTTAGAATATGACTGGAGACTGCATATTTAAGAAAAGTAATTAAAAATAAAATAAGGTCATAGGGTCAATATGTAGGGTGCCTTTTAAAGAAGAAAAGATTAAGACAGGGCTAGATGCACAAGCAAAACACAAGGCGACCACAGTCTACTGGCCAAAAAGAAAACTCTCAAAATAAAACAATCTTTCTGAGACTTTGATTTTGAACTGCTAGTCTGCAGAACTATGAAAGAAAAATTTATGTTCTCTAAGTCACTCAGTATGTGTTACATTGTAAAGACAGTTCTAGAAATGGAGCATATTTAAATTCAACTTTCCTCTAGTATACCTATCCAAAAAGGGGTACATGGCTGGAAAGAAAGTCCAAAAATATGATATCTATTCTCATTCAAAATCTATGAGCCTATACCACAGTGGACCTCCAGTGTTTCTTAATAATCCTTCAGGACCAGGGACATAACTCAGTGGCACAGTGCCTGCCTGGCAAGTGCAAGGTCCTGAGTTGAATTCTAAGCACAAAAAAAATAAAAAATTTTAAATCCTGCAATGATTAAGAATCATGTCAATATCCATTGCTCAGACAATTTGCACCTTGTCTGTCTTCCTCATACTGCCATCTCTTTTGATTCATGGCTTGTCACTGCTTTTAAATGAGCAGAAAAGATACAAAAAAACTCATCAAAAAATTGTACATATACTCTTGTATCATTTTGCTTATACTTATTACCAACGTCATCAAATCTGCAAGTCCAAGTGTTACAGTAGAGGAACTAAAAACACCCTATGCTTTCATATATTCAAAAATTTTACTTATGTAATTCCCACTTCTGCATCAGTTTTTGCTTTCTAATAAATAGCTGTTAACAAAATACAAACATGCTATTTTAATAATCACCTTAAAGTAATTTGACCCTACATCAATTACTATTGCAAATATTGGTTCAAAGTTATGCTGAGCTTCTGAAATAATTATGTATTACTACTTTTTGCACACTCTCATCCTCTCTTCTCTTATTCACTGCTATTATATGGAAACTTTAACTGGTATGGTCTTGTCTAAATCCATGGCAAATTCTCGGTCTCTGTGTTACATAATTCATGAGCTCCTAAGCACTTTTTGGCATAATTTGAAAAAAAAACTGTATTCTGACAACCCTTCAGTTTTTCCTTTACATCCCATGTTGGATCTTGCAGTTAATTCTGTTAACTGTAACTACAGATTCAACCTGCTTCTTATTGATTCTATCATTACCACTCCACACCAAGCTACCATCGTAACCTTCAACGGCCTTAGAGTATTCTTCAAAAGAAAAAGGCTTTAAATGAGATACCACTCACATATACTATTTGTTCATTTAAAGTGTACAAATTAGGGGCTGAGGATTTACCTTAGTGGCACAAGCAACTGCTTGGCAAGCATGAGGTTGTGGGTTCAATCACCAGTACCAAAAAATAAATTAATAAATAAAATAATAATAATAAAGTGTGAAAATCAATGAATTGTAGTACAGTCGCAAAATTTTATATCTATATTTAACTTTCAAGATGGGCGTGTAAGTAACAAATGATAAAAAATTGTGAAATTATTCCCTGACATGGGTCACACCAAAGTTCATGGTCATAGAAAGAGAGCAATACCTTTGATATCTGGGAAGAAACACCTAGCACCCCAAGTGATGTAGGAAAGGAGACAGGAATGGTTAATTAATGTTCTGTATTAACTAGTTCCATTATTGCAGGCTAGCAAAATAATCACACAACCTGCTTGAGTAAAGCAGAACCTGCAGAAGACACATGTTTAACAAACCAATGTAATGATTGTCCAAATCAAATTTAAAAATAATTTCTAAGCTTGAGAGACTTGTATATCTTTGGGTTACATGTTGGTATGTGAAAAAGAATGGGCCACAGATGATCTTTCCACTGGGAATAATGGTTCCAAATCACATACTGCACTGACAACCAAAGATCAGCAGCTCAGTCTAAATTTCCTTGTACCAACTGTACTGAATAACAGATAAGCCTTAGTGTATATCTTGTCTGTATCATTAGACCTCCTGATGTCTTCTGAGACTATTTATAATACCCTGATTGATATGGTTGAAGTCAATACTATATGTTAGCCTAATCCTACTGCTTGAAGTTCTGTTTCTAATAGATTCAAACAAATATTCTATGAGAATAAAAGAATGGATTTGTTCCCAGCTTTTTTCAGATTAATCAAGGGATTCAAGGGATGACACACTCATGTGAAATTGTCCAGAAGATATGATGTTGAAGGGACAAAAGACTAGTATCATTAACAGATTCTCTTTCCAATTTCAATACTTTGTACTGCACCAAGAATGTAAGGACTCAAATACTCTTAAAGCATTTCTGTGAGCCATTTTGGCAGTAAGTAACCCTGAAGAATGAAGTGAGAATTACCCTCCAGGAAAAAAGCTTTACTTTACCACTTGCTATAAAATGGTAGGTTCCCAAAGGTATTTGTTTCCTGTAATGCAATCAATCATAAATGCAGGCATCCACTGAGACTGTTCTGGCCTCCATGGTATACAGAGGCGAGTGGAACTGCTACAAATACATTGATGCAAACACTATTTGCTATGCCATAATTTAAAAATATCTTTTGCACTTACAAAGAAGTCTATTTTTCCAATATCTATGAGAATATAGCCAATTAATTTACAAGCTTTTAAGTACATTAAAATCAAATTTAAGACTCTTCACAGATCTGAGAGCATCATATAGAGAAAAATCAGAAGTGTATATGTATTAGTATGAATTTTCATAAGTATAGAGAATTTGTAGAAACATACATTAGCAAAAGCCGGGCATGGTAGTGCACTCCTGTAATCATGGCACTTGGGAGGCGGAGGCAGGAGAATTGTTTGCAAGTTCAAGACCAGCCCAGGCTACAAAGTGAGCCCAAGGCCAGCCTGAACTGTATAGTGAGACCCTGTCTCAAAAAGACAAAAAAAAAAAAAAAAAAGATATACTACCCAACCTTGGTAATCTCTGAGGAATATAACTGATGTCTAGTCTTCTGTAGCACGCATTACTTTTAGAATACAACTTCTACCCAAAGTATAAAATGAAAACTATGTTTTTCATTTATTATACAGATGTGATTGTCTTTAAAGTTGCTAACACTGGTTTAGTTCACTGGATTAAAAAGACATACTTCCTTCCTATGGCTTAGGATCTAATAGGGAACATAGGCAAGAACATAGGAGGATAAGAAAGAAGATAAATGACACTTGAAGTGATTCTAAGATACAGGATTCCTCTCACCAGATAGTTTTTGATTATAATTATTAATGAAGGAATGAAACAGCATATAAAAATTTACCACAGATTGAGTGAAAGAAGGGTGAAGCTTTACAGAAAATGAGGCAGCGACCTGTTGATCAGTGAGATGCCATGTGTCAAAGCAGTTACAGGTTCCCATTTCAACCATGCTAGCAAGAGTATGTGCATTCTATGAAGAAGTTAGAAATGTCATATCCATACTATTTGAATAAGGATAATTTATAACCAATGTAGTATCATTACATGGTAATGAAATTAAGTCACATAAAAGAAGCTTGTAAAACAAGCAATACAAAGCCCAAGATAAAATGAAGATGTTTTAAAAGTTGTGCTTCACCTGAAAACTGCTCATAATTCATTTCTTCAGGTATTTAATGACTGTTCAGTGTTCATCTTACAACGCAGCACCAATGGCTCAAGCTTGTTCATTAATAGTCACCAAGAGAGAAAAATAGAAATCTAAAATGTCCAACTGGATATAAAACCTAGAGATTTAAGACAAGACTAGAGCATTTAGACAGTTCCCAATGGACGTATACCAGCTAGCTGGCCATTTTCAGCTGTAAATCTCATGATTAAGATGAAAATGAATTTTTCCATTGAGATGTCAAGCCAATACAAAATCTTAACCTCAGCTTCCTAGTTGGCCTTAAGGCTTCTCAATTTTTCATGACAAAAGATGTATAGTTTGAATAGCAAGTGTTCTTTCTTGGAAAGTTGCAGGATAATGCAGCTATTTCTTATCTAAGATTTTTCTATAAAATAGGAACATTGATTTGCAGAAAATAATAAACAATACCTTATAGATTATCTTGTAAAATTGTATCAGAGTCACTGTTGATTGATTTGCTGGTAACTAATTGGGGATAAAAAGAAAGTAAAGAGAAGCACAAACACAGACTTCTAAGGCACTAAAGGATCCCAGCAACAAAAAGGATAGGATGCTGTAGAACTGACAGCAACAGATTACCTTAGAGGCACATTAAAGCTGTACAGATAGAAACAAACTTTTATATGCCTTTTCACTCGTTTTAACAGTGATTTTAAGTACATCTCATACATGGGAGAAACGTACACCTTTTTTAAAACTAATTTAAAAACTAGTAAGAAGGGATATATTCAAATTTTTCTACTCCAATAAAACCTATTGAAGGTTTTACCCACTTAGTTATTAACTTAATTTGCATCTTCAGGTTTTCATTTTTGCAAGTATCCTGATGAAGCTATAAATCTTAAGTTCCTTGAAAAGCAAATAGAATGAAGAAATAAATAAAGAGCTAAATAATCAGAATGTTGAATAAAATTAGTATCCAATTAATCAACAGAAAAGTAATGTAATAACTCAAGGAATCAAAATATATATTCTTATTAGCAAAGTAACCTTGTCTTATGAAATTGCTAAACACTGTAACTTGTTAATCAATAAAAAGAAATCTAATATAATGGTATATCTACAGTCATCCAATAACAGAACACATGGAAATCGTATAAAATAAGGTAAGTAGTTGAGTGGAGATGACCACGATGTGTACAACTACATAAACAGGCCACTTATAAAGAAAAACTATCATCAAGAAAAATTGTTACTTAATTTAATTTTAATTATATTAAGCATTAAAAATTAAAATTATCTTAAACAAAATTATATTTTAGCAAAAGTGGAATGAAATACATCATTTTCCACTTTGAAGACAGAAATGTAAACTGGTAAAATTTCGAGCAGAAAGAAACAGGGTTTATTAAAAATGAATAGGATTTTTAACCTAGTTTTTTTTTTTTAATTACATACTTTGGACAGCTAAACTCTTTACTGGAAATGTATTTTTTTAATTAGAGAAAAATCATTAAGATCAGAAATGTTATAACTATACTATTTATTTAAAATAATCATAAAGATGCATAACTAATTGGTAATGATCACCTATGAGAAAATATATGAAAACTTATGACATCAGAAATGCTTATACAGGGCCGGGGATTTAGCTCAGTGGCTTAAGCGCCTGCCTGGCAAGCGCAAGGTCATGAGTTTGATCCCCGGTACAAAAAAAAAAAAAAAAAAAAACAGAAATGCTTATACAGTAGTAAAAAACTAAGTAGCTCACTTGTTTATGCCCTATGATTGTAACTTTCTAAAAACTTATTAATATAAAATCATTGGAAAGAATGCAGAACTATGAGGATTTTTTTACCTGCTTTTACTGTTTTTATTAATTTATGAATTATCCAGAAATGGTACATACTACCTGGATTATGAGGAAAATGTATGTTTTATTTTAAAGTAAAAAGAAAAACCACCAGTAAGTTAGTTTGGTGGTAAAGCCTAAGATTCCCTGATACTTGTATATGTGCATATGTATACTTGAGTACATAGGCTTACACACAGTTATAATGGAATTGGTGCAAAGCAGAACAACAGACTCAAAGAACTATAATATTACTCATGACACAGAGTAAATGAAATGGAAGGCAGGTTCTCTCACTAAAATATAGACTGCTTATTGTTTTCTTTCCAAATTTCTCTTTTTTCTAGTGTCCATTATTACCTGATGAACATTAAAAAGATAGAAGCTCAGCCCACGTGAAAAAAAAATGCTGCTTAAACTCCATATTCCTTTAGGGACAATGGCTACCTTTTCAAATCTAGAATCTTATCCAAGAAGTTGATGATGATGATTATGGTTGTAAATGTGACCACTGCTGTAAACAAATATTCACTTAAATTTATCAAGACCACTACTTGAAAGTGGTCCCTGAAGGTGGGGAAGACTACTCATTCATTATCAGTCTATTAGAGCAGCTGTGGTACCCAAAAGCAACTAATATTTTAGAAAAAAACAACACAAAGGAGTTTTATATTTTACTCCTGTAATAAATTTTTAATATACCTTCTTTGTTAAAATCAAGTAAGATAATGTTTGTTTATATCCAGAGACTAGAAAAGATGTAGTATGTAATTCATATAATCTATGTGAGTCTATTTGTAAATATCTAAGTTGAAAAATGCTCTTTAAATTATCATATTATTATTTTAAAGTGATAAATAATACATAATTCAGACAAGTTTCTAAAAAACACATTTCCAATTTCAGAATGTATTAATCATTATCAATTAAATCAAGTTCTGACATGGGAAAAAGCAGCAGGCTGAGGAAAGCAGCACACACAGAAAACCATGAGAGAGGAGGGATTTCACTCTAAATTTAAAAAGTGTTAGCCTTCCATTCTAGAAATATGATTTACATAACTGATACCATAACAATAAGTATTGAGTTATTAATAGACAGCTTTGCTTAATGTAGCTAACTTTTGAGTCAAAATGCTAATTCTGAAACCAAACAACTCATAAATTCTCTGCAAAAGTTTTACAGTTTTGTAGCTCAAACAGAAAAAGCATAAAGCTTCGAGATCAATAACATCTGTTTAGTACTGCTTAGTCCAAAGAAAAGCTCTGTTATTATTTGTGGCTGAATGGCTATAATATTTTCTTTTGATTTTGATAAGCAGAGCAAATACATTCCAACCGCTGATTGACATCAGAACAAATCAGTAGGTGTGCTCCATTCCAAGATCTCTTATCTATTAATTTCTGTAGAAAGAAACAGTGTTCAAACTGAGAAAGAAAATGCTGGTATGATTCCCCTCCTGCAAAGAAACATAATCAGTATGAAATTCTCTGATTTCCCACATCCATTCAGCTCCACCCCAGCAGAACAGCAATCAACATTTTATTTTTCTTTGTGCTTCACATTTCTGGCAAAAATATGTACAAAGGCAGCAGTCTGAATCAATGAAGCCTATTAACTAATGCAAGGGATTTTTTTTCTCTATATGCCATTTTCATTTCTATTTATTGTACTCCTTCATATTTTTAAAATTATTTTTCTCTTTTACCATATTTAAATTCAGTCATCTCATTTCCTCTTCATAGCCTCTCTTTCTTTCAATTATAAAAATTGTCTTACCTAGAATTTTAACTTCAGTTTGCAAGTGTTTCTGCAGGATATACTCGTCAATTTTTTTTTATGTGTCCATTATACGTCCTATTATTTTTCTAACTTTCTTGTGTTTTCTTCCTCTTTTATGGAAAAACACCATATCTCTTACAAATCATGATAATATTTCTCCATAATCTCCATTTGTCAGTGTACTGAAATCCCTTTTCTCTTACTTGAAGCCATGTAATATACTCTAAGTTCTTTTTCCACACAAACACAAAATAAAATGTTAATAGATAAAGCTTAAGAAAACCAGTGCCTGTGGTCATGTGCAAGTATGAACCCTGACAAAGTTAAGTTATAAAAAAAAAGCACCAGAACTATAAAGGTTTGTATCATGGGACCAGAAACGTAGGAAATATCATTATTTCTAAAAACTTTAGCAATATTCAACGTGTTCAGGGGTTTTAGACATATTTTCCAAATCCCACTCGCACCACTCATTTATTTGGAGGTGTATTTGCCCATCTAACACCAGTTGTTCTCATGTTTATTAAAAACAACAAGAGTACACTCTTTAGAGGATCAAGGTAAATATTATGCATATGAAATGAGATTTAGAGGAATTGACACATTATAACTAATGGGTAAATATTAATTTATTTCTATTATTATGACCAATTCTGTGACTAGCAAAATAGTTTCCTAAAGCAAATTGGGAAGAGAAAAGCATTTAAGGTTCATTCATAATATACACTATTTATTCCATTTCCTTGGTAAGTAATTTTAAAGCACCGGGACATCATATGATATAGACTTTACAGTCTCCCAGCTGTACATGAAATCAGAGACCAGCTCAAGAATGCAGATTCTGAGATCAGCATCATTGTTAAGAACAGAATAAAATTAAGAACATTAATTTTATTCTGTTCTTTGAATATACCTGTGTTACACCTCATTTTAAATTAGGGTTAGGGTTAGGGTTAGCATCTCCGAAATGCTATTTTCCCTTTCCATCAGGTGTTACAAAGGAACAAAGACTGTTGGTGACATTAGAGCACAGGAAATCAAAAAGGGTTTTCTTTAAAACTGTGAGCAATGGCAGATACCTGCCTTTAAAAGTGCCTAATAATTGTTTCTCAGAATAAAGGGCCCCAATGTGATTGACTTTCCAAATTCTCTCATGTTTCCTTGGCATGTAGTCTCCTCCAAGGGTGGTCTAGAAGGTCCTAGGCACACTTGCCCTTTCTATTTGTTTATATGTTCCAAGAAAGGGGTAAACTCCAGTATATATTTAACTTTACATTTTCAAATTATTGAACAAATTGTATCATTTTAAAAATCAGACCCTCTCAAAGATTACTGAATCACAATCACTACTGAATGTATTATTAGTAAAATTAATGTTCTAAGTAGACTAAAAAATGATTTGTAACCCAACTCTCTCCTAAAAATGACTTATGATACAGCTTTCTAAATTGTTGCACTTATAAATACAAACACAGCAGTAAAAGAAAACACAGGGAAAGGCCTAGAAAAACAAATATTCTGTTCTAAGTCAACTGCGTGTTGTTAGAAAAAAAAGTGTTTGTGGTCATGATTAACACAGACTACAATACAAATGACCCTGTCTCATTTTCTATCTCTCTCCCTTCCTCCTTTTCTTTCAGTTGGACCCTTCTGTTTCCAAGATACATTCTAGTTTGACTTTTTGGCTGTTCAACTGGGTATCTCTGATACACGTTGCCTGGCAACATGACTGATAGAATACTCAATAGCCTGTGTGTAGCTCTGTTTTCTGGCTTGCAGGTAGGAGATTTGGATAGAGTTGCAGGTGGGGGATTTGGATAGAATAGCATGAAACAATTCTGTTTCACTTCAGGGTAGTGTAATTAAGTTTATCACAATATTATTTATTACATTACTAATGTAATTTAGAAGTTTTTGGTTATTGTCATAACTTTAATAATTTCAGAAGTTTTTAAAAGATTGAAAGTGTCCTTGAGGATAATTCATATTTTCCAGAAGTTCAAAATTATGAAGACCAAATTTTAAAAAATGCTGAAAACCAAGACATTCTTGACATAATAGAGATGTAAAAGTATTTTTTAAGCATTGGACAGGTTATATGTCCAATGAGAAGTAGTACTACAGAGATATAACTGAAAAAACCTATTGATATATTAAATATCAGTGCACTTTATACACTTTAATGTACATGTAGTTTACTTCAAGAATTTCTTGAGGATGACAGTGTAAACTATGTCTATGTATACATATGTATTACATGAAAAAATATATATACACACACACACGGAAGTTAAACAAACTTGGTATATGTTAAATAACAAAAATAATGTCTGTGTTTTTATCATAGAAAATAACATTTTAAAGAATGAGAATTTTTGTCACATTTAATTAATTTAAAACAGACTACTTTGCCATATGGTGGCCATGCTTTTACTAATAACTTGCTATTTATAGAAAAGGAGACTTAATTGTCAATTCAGATGGGCAAATTCAAGACTGCAGACAGTGCTAATAAACCAGACTGCAAATGACTTGGTTTTTTTCCCATCTCATTGGATCACAAGCAGAATGCTAAAGCTGCAGTGAAAGTTTACATCTGGAAATTTAATCAATGAGACATTTCATACACAAAATCACAGACGCACTTGCTAGTTTGTCCTCTATAGAGTAAATTAAATCCCTCACATGCTACAATTTACTAAGGCATTATGTCAGCAAATAAATGAATTGGAAAAATCTAACACAAACATTAAAACGTTTTCAATCTTTTAAAAACTTCTGAAATTACTAAAGTTATGACAATAACCAAAACAGTTCTCCTCCAACAGAAACAGGTTTTCTTTGTTCTCTAACAACCAGTATTACACATTGACCTTGACAGTTTCTATTTTTTATTTATCATAAAAAATCCATATTTCACACTCAAGTAAGAATGTGACAACATTTTCTGTAATTTACCCATTGGTCATAAAGAGCTAAGCACAGAAGTTGCAGTTCTTTTAAAGTACTTTTATGTTCTTAGTGCATTTGCCCCTAACATGGCCTTAGCATACGGCTCATTTTGTAAGTATACAACATAATACTGAGGAATCTAAGTAATTTGTCAAATTATTCACTTTGTCTAAATCAACAATCTGCACAACCATAATTTAAAGCAAAATTTCTAATTTACAATTATAATTTTTTTTCCAAACTAACACTAATCTCTCAATAAAGCCAGTTTTTATAAAAACTATACTTTCATCTGAATAAGTCTTTATACATTTATTTGTTCACCTTTAGTATATGTCTCTTGACAAGAAAGTCTGTCAGGGCAAAAATAATATTTACGCACAGAATTATGGTGCTTCTAAGCTGTCAAATAGATAGAAGATGTCAAATCACCATCTAATTGATCTGTCAGAAGAGAAAACAGCGGCCCAGAGCAGTAAAATGGCTTTTACAATTTTCATAACTGAATAATGGTAGAATTCAAACTGGAAATCCTCTTACTTATTTCTTATATGATATTCCATGAAGTGCTGCTGCCATGAACCTAAGCTGTAAGCAGTATTTCATTATAGTTCCAAGCATACAAATAATGTATTAAAAGAGCAGAAATTAAGATTGCCAATCCCATTCAAAATAAAGTTCTCCTCCAACAGAAACAAGGTTTTCTTTATTCTCTAACAACCAGTATTACACATGGATAGATTTTATCTTCTATTCTTGAATTTATGTCAGCTCTAAGACAAGTAAAATAAAACACACTATTTATTATTTTCCAAGTGATAGACCCTGGCATACTCAATCCATACTCAATTATCATACTCAACCCATTCCAAGACATTTCAAGATAGATATTATGTGCTCTTTTACAGCTATAAAAGTGGAATAAAGAGACTTGCTCAAGGTCACACAGTTAGAAATTTACTGAACTGAGAGTAGAACCCAGCACTGTACAATGCTAGATTGTATGAGGAACAGCCTGCCTCAGAAATAAAATTACCTAAAAAGTAACTTTCATAATCTCATGTGGCTCATAGTCCTAAGAGCGTGTCCAATAGTTACCTTCCTCTTCATCCATATTAAATATATAACAAAGCACTTGAGCATACAACTAAAATACAAAACAGCTTCTTTTGCAACAAAAAATGATGATGTTAGATGAAAAATATTAGGTGGAATTCCAAAGAATCTCTTTAAGGGGGGATTAGATCAGATGATTTGATACCCTTTGTCACTGCTTTTTATTTTTCATTCTTTCCTGTGTAAAATGTGGATATGATAGCTGGGTGCTAGTACTCAAACACTGGAAGATCTTTGAGAATTAAATCGTATGTTTAAAATGACACAACAGAACTGTGTAAGTAGAATAGATTGCTAATTACCTAGGCACTACAATTGTAGAACCAAAATATCAATGATCAAACTTCCTTTGTTCAGAAGGTTGGGATCATAAGGCAAAGAGAACGACTCAATCTCCAAGAGTAATACCCGGTCTGAGGAGAGCGAGGACACATAAGCATTTCCACTCTTGGCAGAACGTGAGAGAAATAAGTGGTTCTCATGAATGTGGCTAAAATTGTAGCAAATACTTAAGGACGGCCAATGGAACACTATAAACAAAATGGGGTCCTCCAAACCAAAGGGATTTGCTCCCACTTATAATCTGCTTAACAAAAAAGATTGAGGTCCAGGCAAGAGGCCAGAAAGAGACCTTCGATGACACGACATCTTTCCCAACTATACAAACCTCTTTCTAATCTGTAGCAAAATTTAGCATTTTAGAACAGAAAACCATCATAAAGATATCATTCTCAAGAGATTCATGGTTTCCTGGGAAAAGAAAAAAGGAAACATTATATAATTCCCTGCTAGAGAAGCCAGTAGCTCTCTTGTACCATAAAATACATAAACAGAGATCTGCCTACAGTGAGAGAAGAACGGGACACTCATTCCTACCAAATGCCCCACAGATTCAATGAGGACTCTGGGCACCATGGGAGAAATAAGCAGGAATGTGAAAAGATCCCTACATACAAGTTAACAGACTATTCAAAGGGAAAGGACAGAGACCTCTCCTGTCCCCACCAGATATCCTTCACTAAGTAAGCATTTGCCCAGTAAGGGGTGACTGAATGAAGAAACAAGAAGCTTACCCCTTAAGGAAGTATGCAAGAAGTGCTGAAAGTATTAGAGAATAACTGTGGAGTAAGCCCTTTGGAACAGGGCACTATACTAACCCAGAAAACCCTCTAGGAAAATACTAACACAGTAAATACAAATCATCAGATTAACAAAGTAAAAGAAAACTCATTTGATAATCTCACTAGGTACAGACACATTTGATGAAAATTCAAAAGCAATCCATGATTAAGAATTCTAGCAAAATAAGAACAAAAATAAATTTTCTCAGTCTATGTTATTTCCCAAAGTAAAGTAAATATATTTTTTTGCAGTCCTGAGGATGTTGCAGTACAGGGGAATAAACTCAGGACTGTCACACAGACCTATATCCCAAACCCCTTTTCTATTTTGTTTTTTTTTTTAATTTACAGACAGTGTTGCAAAGTTGCTACAATTCTCAGGCTGGGATCAAACCTATGATCTTCCTGCCTTTGCCTCCCAGACTGCAGGCAATATAGTTATGTGCAACAACATCATAAACATCATTTTAAAAAATAAAATGTCAAAGTGTAGCATTTCGCTACAATGGAATACTACATAGCAGTGACAAACCACACAAAAACATCAGTACAACTTGCAAATACACATCCAGTAAACAAAACATAGAAGGTAGTATCATGACTATTGTGCACAGAAATTAAAAATCAGCAAATATAAGATGAAATACTAAAATGTTAAAAAAAATGTGAGAAACTAATTATCATAAAAGTCACTGTTGGAGAAATTACAAAAATAGATAGTTTTTAGAAGGCACATAAAGACTTTCTGAGATTCCAAAAAAATTAAAATACTCTACTTCCTGATTTCTGTGACTGTTACATAGGTTTTTGCTTATAAAAATCACTGTCTTGTGACCTTAATGCATAAAAACTCACAACAAAAATCTTAAATGGCAATAATCCTCTAGTTAAAAATGATAAAAGCTGTTGCATATTAGATAAAATTTAATGAACATAATTAATATTTATGGTGAATTTACTATGTGTCAGGCAGAGCCACTGAAAGTGCTTTATCTCATTTAACCTTTGCAGGAATTAGAAGACACTGTACTACTATTTTTACATTCTAAAAGTGAAAAGCCTGAGGCACAGAGAAATAAAATAATTTACACAAAATCACACAGCGAAAGAGGCTGCGGTGTGCATCTGAATCAATGTAGCAGAATAGTTCTGGAGCCCAAGGTTTTAAACAGTACATCATTCTACTTCTTCAACACAGGAAAAAAGACACTCCTTATGCTGTGTTTTTTTTTTCATTGTCAAAATTATTGTTTATTATGATAGCTAAACTAAGTCTAAAACATTGGTCTTTCATGAACCCAACATACTAAATCTTTAATGCAGCATTCCATTCTTGTTTCATTTTAAGCTCTGCTAAGGAAGGAAGACAAATTACATTAAGATGACATATTTAGTATTCTAATTTATAATTGAGTTATATCATAAATTACCCTGTTCCTGTTGCCCAGCATAAAGTGAATATGTATACAAGAGATTCATTATTAACCACAAGGATATTTCTGCCTAAAGGTCAGAAGATTTTCTCCCTAAGCAAAAATCTATTTAAAGGGGAACACTGAAAACGCAAATCAGACAATTAGCAACATCATTTCCCACGTAAGTCAACATAGAAACTTCAATTATTTCTGAGAAGAAATATTGGGTAAGATAGCCAGTCGCAGAAACTCAGGCTCAAATGTCTGCTCTGAAATTATTTTACTTCAGTGCTCTTGAACAATTTGCTTAATTAATATCTATTTCAGTTTTCTCTTGTGCAGAATGGAACTGACAGTCACTAGCATTTTTAAAACATTCTAGACACTTGGCAAATCCTGGATTGTCATGTGTGGTGGTCCATGCCTATAATCCAAGCACTCATGAGGCTGAAGCAGGTGGATCACTCGCGAGTTCAAAGCCAGTCTGGGCAACATAGTGAGTTCCAGACCAGCTTTAATTACATAGCAAAATCTAGTCTCAAAATATATATATATGTGTGTGTATGTATGGAGGATTAAGTATGTACTAAGTATAGTCATGGAGGATTAAATGCAATGTTCTACATACATTGCCTAACCCATGGAAGATAATACATGGCATCAATATGTGGTAATTCAAAACTCTTTTTTTATAATTCCCATGTCAGTGCTAATACTGCTATCATTTCCTTCACTCTTTTCAACCCAAGATCAAGAAAGAAAAAAATCTAGCAGAATAAGTGACTGGAACTGTTCTCCTGATTGCTTTCTTAGCAATCCATTAACCATGTATAGTAAAGATATTGATCTGTAAATGTTGATTGCATATTCTGATATATTCCTGAATTTATTTATCAGTTTTCAAAGTCTTTTGGTAGAGTAATTAGGGTCTTTTAAGTATAGGATCATGTCATGTGCAAAGAAAGAAAATTTGATTTTCTATTTGTGTCATTTTTAAATTTTTTTTCCTCTTGCCTAATTATCTTAGGTTAAATTTTAAGAAATATACTGAATAAGCAAGATTATCTCATTCACAATAGCTTCAAATAAAATAAAATACTTAGGAATCAATATAATGAAAGAGTTGAAAGACATCTACAATGAAACCTTCGGAACACTGGAGGAGGAAATAAAGAAGACATCAGAAAACAGAAAGACCTCCCACTTTATTGGACTGGCAGAATTAATATTGTCACAGTCATTTTATTATCAGAAGTGATCTATATATGCAATGTAATCCCCATGACATTTTTCACAGAACTAGAAAAAACAATCTAAAAATTCATATGAAAGCACAAAAGACCTAGAGTAGAAAAGCAATGCTAAACAAAAAGAACAAGGATAGCAGCATCACAATAACTTGGTTAAATTATACTACAAAGACATAGTAAAGAAAACATCATAGTGTTGGCAAAAAATTAGACATATACACCAATGAAGCATAAGAGAGGACAGAATGATAGCCACTTTAACAAATGGTGCTAGGAAAACTGCATAGACACCTAGAAAAATGAAAAAATGAAACTAGATCTCTCTCTCTCTCTCTCTCTCTCTCTCTCTTTCATCTCTTACAAAAATCAATAAAAAGTGGATCAAAGACCTAGGTACAAGACCTGAAACTTTGAAAGTGCTAAAAGAATTATGGGGGAAATACTTATAGTCATGGGCATAGGCAGACTTCATGAATAGGACTCGACAGTCCCCAAAATAACAAGAATCAACAAAGGAGATTATCACAAATTAAAAAGTTTTTTACAGAAAAGGAAAGCACCTACAAAGTGAAAAGACAGCTTGAAAAAAGGGGGGAAAATATTTACCAGTTACTCTTCCAAGAGAGGATTAATATCTTGAGTATTAACAAATTTAATACCAAAAGGTCCGTTCAATAAATGGGAACATGAACATACATATCTCAAAAGAAGAAGTACAAATGGTCAATAATTATATGGGAAAAAATGCTTAACATTTTTGGCCACCAGAAAAATACAAATTAAACTCTACACTGAGACTCCATCTCGCCCCATTTGAATGGCTATCATTAAGAACAATAAAAACAAAGAATGATGGTAAAATGTGGAGGAAAAAGAAACCTTCCATATTGCTGATGGAAATGTAAATTAGTACAGCCACTATGGAAATCAGTATGGAGGTTCCTCAGAAAACTAAAAATAGAGCTAACATTTCATTCAGCTATGCCACTCCTTGATACATATCGAAAGCAATTAAAGTCAGCATACTATAAGGATACCTACTTATCATGCTTACTGTATAGTTCAATTCACAATAGCCAACTAGGTACCCAACAAGAGATTAAAAGAAATGTGGCACATATTCACAATGAAGTTTTACTCAGCCATAGAGAAAAATGACGTTTTTAATTTACATGAAAATGCATGGATATGAAGACCCTCATGTTGAACATAATAAACCAGTCTCCAAAACACAAATATCACATAATCTCTCTAATATTTGGAATCTTAAAAAAAAAGACAATAAAAAGATGATTTTTACTAGAAAATCAGAGGGAGAGAAGGGTTAAGGGTGAGTACCGGAGAGATGGATATGAGTAGAGTATGTTGTATACATTTAAACCTCCCATAAAATGTGAAAGTGGGGGAAGAACAGGTAAATGGGATATGGGGATGAAAATGATCATAATATGTTAAGTATGAGTCTACAAAAATAAAACTCATTGATCTGTATAACCAATTAAAAACATGAAGCATAACACAACAAAAAAAGCTAAAATGAATGTACAGACGAGTATTACTATGTGTTCTCCAAAACTGAAGGAATTCATATTAAGGATGATGTCAACCAAGAAGCTATAAATGAATAATGAAGTCCAAACAAAAAAGAGAAGCATTATGCATATGTACTATTATACAAGAGTAAAATCAGTGATCAGAAAATTTGAAGCTATATAACTTAATTTAAAAAAAAACAAATACCACCTATTTAACTTTTATATACATTTTCCCTCAATAGTCACCAATATGAGGAACTACAAATAGGAATTTATTCCTTTATGATTGCCTACTAAATGTATTTTGCATGATTGCCAATTGATTGGAAAAGTAAATATACCTATTACTTACTTTATGGGGTGCTTGGCAATTTTAAAATGATTTGAAAACATTCATCCTCAAAGTACTCCTACAAAATGCATCTGTAGAAGAAAAATTCAAAAAAGTAAGCAATTTATGAAGGTCACACTAAACTAATCCATATCTACACATATTTAGACATTGCATACTTTAACAACTTCAATAAAAAGGTTTGTAAAATATAGTAGGTCACACATGTAACAAAGTATAACAGGCTGATGAACAGAATATCCACAATTATATGCCAATATCCTAAACACTAGTCTAGGAAAACCTTTATAAGTAAGAGATAAAAGTCTGCACACTGGCTTCACAATTATTTTTAAATACATGGTATCTGCAGAATATCAGGAGCACATAAAAGCAATTCAAATGCATAGAAGGCTTATAAGTAAATTTAGTTTTAGATTTGATGTGATTATTCAAACAGGACAAGTGTTTAAAATGCCCTTTTGTCTGACAGATGAAGATCAAAGTGAGAAGAGAATTTTGCTTGCTTTATCTAGAGAATTATCCAAATATACTTTATAATTACATTTCAATTCTAATTAAAAATCATGCACTGAGAGAAAAGCACATCTCACAAAAATACACAAACTGATCTACTCTGTTTTCCAAAAGAATCAATGTCAGTATAAGGAGAAAGTAATTCAGTAGGACTTTTTTAATTATACAGATATTGGATGAATAAATAACCTATGAAGCTCAAAATATTTCAATAAAATATATTTCAAGCTATACTTGTTTTGTTTCTTTTATTCAAAAGAAACAAAATACAACCTAATGAAAATAAAATATAACCCTTTAAACTATAGTGAGTTATTTCAGACAAATCAGACATACTATAGACAATCAAATAAAAAAGCCCCTAAGTAAAAGTTTATTTAGGGGACTTTCAGTTCTCAGTGATCAACCAAACTTTTGCCCAGAGAGAATTAAGATCTTCGGTGCTAAGCAGAAATACAAGTTTATTAACACAGAAGTTTGTGGTTTTGTGTTCAACAATATCTATTTTAACAAAATCAACAGTCCAACGTTCAAAACAAGCATCTTTCGTAGGTCTAATTCATTCCCCTTTAGTGAGTGAAAAAGGCACTGATGGTGCTCGTATCTAACTGACCCAAGAGCGAGTGACAATACTGCCCCACTACACAGAATCTTTCAAACAAGAGGAAACCAAATATACTAAGCAAGCTTAGAATAAATGAAAAAATAAATCAAGACATTCCCTAAAATCTGGCTTTTTTTTTTATCAGTACCAGGGATCGAACTCATGACCTCAAGCTTGCAAAGCTGGTACTTATGTCACTGAGCTACATCCCTAGTCCAAACCTGGCTATTTTCACAAATCTCATTTTTCTAAATTTAAAACCTGAAACTTAATGGAAAAAAAATTCATCTTCACATATAACTTCTGTGAGACTAATTTGCAGCAACTACCAGATCTGTTTATTTCTTCATGTGTTAACACATCCATTCGCAAAGACAAGAGGGCTAATTTGAACACTAATCATGTGATATTCCCACCTTGACATATCTAGTAGGACCTCAGCCTGGTCTCAGAACCAGCTTTTTTGACCAGGACTTCATCTCACATTACCTGCCAGTCTCTCTGTAGCTTGCAGAGCTAAGGTCACAAAATGGGGGAATAGAACACATGTCCAGCTAATATCTTTTATAGAATCAGAAAACAATCTTAAAATGTATATGGGACCACAAAAAAAAATAGCCAAAGTAATCTTTAACAAAAATAAAAAAGGAAGAGTAATTACACTACATGTCTTCAAAATAAACTATACAACTGTAGTAATCAAACTACACAAAATAGTCTGGTACTGTTGTAAAAAAAAATGGAACATATATACGAATGGAACAAAAGTGCTCCAAAAGTAAACCAATGTACCAAAGATTTTGATCACTGAAAGAACACAAAAATAACACTCTTTTCAATAAAAGGTTTCTGGATACCCAGAAAACTGGGTATCCACATGCAGAATAATGAATAACCTATTCCTCAATAGTTAACAAAACCAACTTTAAATGAATTAAAGACTTCCATGTAAAACGTGAAACTACAAAACTACTAAAACAAAAGACAAGGAAATGTTTCAGATAACTGATATAAGCAAAACCCCAAAAGCAGCAGAAACCAAAGCCACAAAGAGACCAACTGGATTTAATCAAGCTAAAAAGATTACTCACAAGGTAAGAAAAAAATCAATACACTGAAGAGACAACCTACAGAATTAGAGAAAATATTTGCAAACTACACATCTGACAAAAGATTAATATCCAGAATACATGAAGAACTCTAAAAACTCAATAACAAAAAACAATTAAAATGGACAACAGACCTAGGAGCACAAAAGAAGATATACAAATGGCCAACAAATAAATAAAAAATGAACAATACTAATCATAAGAGAAATGTGTATCAAAACAATGAGCCATCATCTCAAGAGTAACAGTAGGTGTTATCAGAAAAATTAATGATAAAAAGTTGTGGTATGTTAAGTGTCCCCCAAAAGCCTCATGCAGTCAAGGAGGCAGCTGAATCCAGCATTAGTGATTGGTTTGTTGTCTAGCACTGGAGTTGGTGGTGTGAGTGCTCACGGGTGGGGAGCTGGCAACTAAGGAGGCATATTTTCCCTCTTTTGCCCTTTCACTCATCACTGTGGCTGCCATGAACAGCTGCTCTGCAGTAACATCACTCTGCCTTGGAGCCAGCTGAGTATAGACTAAAACCTCCAAACACTGTAAGCTAAATAAACCTTTCCTTCCTTCATTTTCAGCATCAGATATTTTTGTCTCAACAATGGGAGAAAAGTAACCAAGATAAAATTTGATACTAGTGGAATGGGGTCACGGCTGTGACTATACCTGACCATGTGGTTCAAGAGCCTTTGGAAATGGCTTGTGGGAAGAGTTTGGAAAGATTCGGAGATGTCACCTGAAAGGGTAACACTGAAAGGGCTTAGGCTGGCTGTTCTTCATGGGAGATTCCGGAGACCAAAAGGCTTACAGAAATCCTGCCAGTAAAGACCAGGCTCAGGAGGTTTCTGCTGGGAAGAAAGCCTGTATTTGTTGTTTGTCCCCAGATGATGTGTGTTATGACTTGGCAGAAATTTTGTCTGAAGTTTGCTCAGGTCCAGAATCTTTGCCTGAGACTGAGATTAAGGGTGGCAGACTAATAAACTTGGCAAAAGAAATTTCAAGGCAGTCAAGTGTTGAAGTTATGGTATGTCTATCATTGGGTGCTTTTAGCCAGATTTATGTTGTAAATCAGGAGCAAAAAACCAGGTAGGATGATTTAAAATGTGAGTTTGGCTGGAAATCTATGGACTGTAAAGATAGAACTGAGATCCCAATTGCTGAGAAGGAACAGAAAAATAAAAAACATGGCCTTGGGCATCACAGGAAGCAGAGGATCCCCATGTTTTGCAGCCCCAAAACTACAAAAGAAAAAGATTTTTCTTGAGGAAAACTGCAGAGTGCCATGTACCAGAATGGTACCCTTGGCCACATGAGGTTTCAAAATGGCAGTGGCCATACCAGGTTCCAGAATGGTGGCAACATGGAGAATCTGTTCCTCACAATCAAGTTCAGAGTGCTCAGCAATCCAGGAACTGGAACTATACAGCCAAGAGAAGAAATCCTGGCTACTGCTCTAGCTGGCAGCAGAACTTGGCTGCATCCACCTTGTTTTGGTTTTAGGTGCATGGAAAATGCATGAGTTCTGAGGTTAAGGAAGTTTCCTACCCGATTTAAGAGGGCCTGGGAGGCCAGGCCTCTAAGAGGGCAGTGTGTGAAGCTGTGAGTGTGAAGGCAAAAATGCAATGGAGAGCTCAGAAGTTTGAAAAATCAGGAATATGGATTGCTAAGGAAAGCTGCAAGAAGAGAGCAAAACAAACCTATGATAGAAGCTATGTGAGCTAAAACCACCAGAAGCGCCATGGGGGTGGAGTCATTCAAGTCTTCTGGAGCACACAGAATGCTTAAGATGCTGATCATGGAACTCCAGGATATAATGTTTACCCTGCTAGATTTTGGATTGCTTTGGTTCCAATGCTTTGTATTCCCATTGGCACCTTTTGGAAGGGAAATGTTTATCTTGTGCCACTGAATGTTGGAAGTGTTTAATCTGTTTTTGTTTGTATAGGAGCTCACAGCTAAGAGTTTGCCTTGCATATCAGAAGAGACATGGGACTTGGGACTTTTCAGCAATGCTGAAACCATTAGGACTTTGACAACTATTGGAGGTGGACTGAATGTCTTTGGCATAAAAGATGTGCATGAGTTCTTTGGGGGACTAGGAGTAGAATGTTGTGGTTTGTTTAAATATCTCCCAAAGGCTTTTTCAGTCATGAAGGTGACTAAGTCTGCCATTTGTGATTGGTTTGCTGTGTAGCACTGAGATCGGTGGTGTGAATGCTACAGCTGTCCAGAGGTGAGGAGCTGGCATACAGTAGAAGGGGGGGAAGGAGGCCTGCTTTTCCTCTTTTGCCCTTCTGCTCTTGTCACTTGTGGCCACCATGAATGGCTGCCCCTCAGCCATGCCACCCTGTCTTGGAGCCAGCTGAGTATGAACTGAAACCTCCAAAAACTAGAAGCTAAATAAACTTTTCCTTACTTCATTTTGGGCATCAGGTATTTTGTCTCAACAATGAGAGAAAAGCAACCAAGACACAAGTGCTAACAAGGTCACTGTTGATGAGAATGTAAAGTTAGTACAGCTATCATGGAAGAGTATAGAGGTGGCTCAAAATTTAAAAACACAACTACCAAATGATACAGCAATTCCACAATGGAGTAGATATCAACAAAGAAAAATGAAATTGGTATGCCAAAGAAACCTTTGTACTCTCATGTTAACATCAGAGCTGTTCAGACAAGCCAAGATATGGAAAACAATCTAAGTGGCTGTCAGCTGATGAATGCATAAAGAAAATGTGACATATACTGTAGTACATAATGAAGTGGTATTTAGCCATTAAAAAGAATGAAACAAGTCACTTGTGAGATTATGGAACTGGAGAATAGAAGTGAAATAAACTAAGTAGACAAATGCATATGATCACATTGTGCATAGAATTTAGCAAAACTGATTTCACAGATCTTGAAAGTAGAAAAGGACGAGAAGGGTTGATCAAGAAGTAAGAAGGAATAAGAAATTCAGGTGGAGCCAGGTGTGGTGGTGCATACCTGTAATCCCAGCACTCTGGAGGCTGAGGCAGGAAGATCAGGATCGTTGCAAGTTCAAGACCAGCTTGGATTAAAAAGTACAAGTCAGGCTCAAGTACAGCCTGATTTGCATAGTGAGACCCTATCTCAAAATAGACAAGAAAGAAAGAAAGAAAGAAAGAAAGAAAGAAAGAAAGAAAGAAAGAAAGAAAGAAAGAAAGAAATTCTAGTGGGATATTGTACAGTAGGACAAATACAGATAATGATATTGTGACAAAAGAAGTTTCAATGTTTTTAACATAAAGAAATGATCATGTTTCAGGAGATACTTTTACATTGAGATTTAACATTACATAGTATACATATGGGTCAAAACATAAAGCAAAATTCAATTTAAACAAAGAAAACTATCTCACACTTACTTTTTATTTGTCCAGGTCTTTAAAAACATTAGATGATATTAAAAAGTAGGAGTCTTTTCATAAGAATCCTCATTTGTAGCATTTTTGAAAGAATAAGATTTGTAAGTTTGTGCTCAGTGCCCAAGCATGAAACATAAGTTAGCTGTCATATGGGGCATATGCTTTCTTTATTCACCTTGTCCTTACTTTCGCAAAATTTCTACATTGCTATTTTCAAGCAATAGAGTGTTTTGTTCAATTTAGATCCTTCTTTCCTACCAACTACCTTTAGATCTCTTTCTTGTGAACTACGAAAAGGATTTTCTCTTACTATGTTCAAAAGGCTTACTTTCTAAGTTAAAACAACTCCTTATAATACTGCAATTCACTACTTTCCGCAAATCAGGTGTTAATGATTAGTCATCCTGTTTTAATTTCTATACAAGTTTTAAATTTCTGTGGTTCAAAATTTCCATTTATTTAAATATATATATGAGATAATTTTCAAAGGGAGAATGGAACTAACACTGATTGGTAAATCACCAGTAGAATCAATAATTTTAAATGATTTCATTTCCTGTAGACCTGTCTTTTAAAGAGATACTTCCTGGGCTAATAGACATATCACACAATAAAATAATTATAATGATAAAGAAGAGAGTTTCAATTTAATTAAATGAACAATGAATGCTAAAGGAGAAGCTATGTAACCATGAATTTTGGTCAAACTAATGTCCTAAAATATGGGTATATTTTACAGACTGTTTAAAACCATAGGCCTGGAATTTTGGTAACATAAGTAATAAAGCCATTTGAATACTAAACATATTAGAATATTGTCCAAAAAACATAAAAAACAAGAAACAAAAATCATTTGTATTGAGCACAACAGAAAGTCAGAGAGTGATAAAAATATCAAATTACCTATAATAAGAAAATTAACCACCAAATGCCAATGGAATTATGTGTCAGACTGGCACTATGTACATCAGAGATATTTTATAGAACTTATAGGAAAACTGAGATGGAAAGTGAACGAAGGAAAGATCTTATGAGTGACACCAAAATTGCTAGCAGAATGTATAATTGAACCATGAAAATAATAAAAACAAAAAACTATCCTGGCAAGAATATGAATGAGAAAAGATTTAAAGTATATTGAATTTATATGGACAGCATATTTTTCTGGAAGATGAGCAAGGAAGAAGCAAATTTTTTAAAATGTGAGTATATCAAAAGAACATACACCATAGCTTCAAAAGGCTCCCACTAGTTAAATCTAGGACAACTGGACAACCAAAGTAAATAATTATTGCAAATCACTCAATTCATCATGATATAACATGATAAAAACAAAGAAATGAGTAAATTACACAATGAAAGAAGGAAAACTCTTTGAGTAGAATGCTTCTGAAAAACAGAGATGGACTGATGGAGTTAGAACACCACCATCAAGCCAACATCATGGCAAACTGACTGAATAAAGAGACCACCAGAGGATCAGCAGGTGTGAGTGAAAGTGTGATGACAAGCAAGAGATTTCCATTGTCTGGAAATAGCTTCTTAAAAATTTGTTACTAATTACAATGAGAAAACTAGAAACTTTCAGTGGAGAAACTTGGCACAGACCACCTTAACTAATTGATCAAAGACAGCATCATCAATAATGGGACAAGTACACAAGATGCACTTTAGAAAGATTCAACAACACACTTTCATGGTGTGCCTGCCAAAAATTCATAAGCTGAATTGATCATTAGGAAACATCAAGTAAACACAACTTGAGGATTTTGTACAAAATATCTGGCCTGAACTGTATAAATATCAGAGTAAATAGTAAGGAAATGTTCCAGATCAAAAGAAAATGTTAAAATGTAACAATAAATGCACCTGTAACCCTAGACACATACTGTCAGCACATGATACAGAATCCTAATTTCTTTATTTTAAGCAATTGTGCACTGTTTATCTTTATTCTCAGGAAATACACACTAAAACACTTCAGCAAAAGAAACATTGTATCTGAAATGTATTCTCAAATGCTTCATGAACACTCCGCGTGTGTGTGTGTGTGTGCACGCGCGTGTGTGTAGGAAGAAAAAGGTATAGATACAAAAACAAATAAGAGGCAAATTTAAGCAACTAATGAGTTTGAACAAAGGGTTCTTAAGTACAATTCTTATAAGTGTTCTATATGTTTGAAATCATATCAAAATTGAAAACTATAGCGACAGGGAAAAAATTAATGTATTACTTTAATTTAGGTATTTTTGAGATCACAAAATAATAGGCAAACATAATCACTGAAGTTTTTGAACCAGAATAAATGAAGCTAAAAAAAATCAGAACCATGGTCCTTTTATTTAGGATTACTAGTAAAACAAGAATCCAAATTAACATATAAGCAATCTTTCTTTATTTCATAAGTTATTTAAATTTACAATGCGTATCTTGATATATTAAATATATATATATATTCAAACTAAGATATATATTCATATAGTTATGTCTTCAGTATGTACTACTAGTATCTCATGTGTTGCCTTTAATCAGCTTTTAAAAGGTCTTTAAAAATTACATAAAAAGTTAACAGTGAAATTTTTTAAAAGGTTTTTATGGAAGGTCATGGTAACAGAGATGATTTAGTAAAATATTCATTTTTGTAAAAGTTAGCACAATTCCTTCATTTTACAAAAGCAATCAAGTATTCCATAAAACCTAAGAAAACAAAATAAATACAAATAGACAATGATATGTTATAGTCCTGTAATTCAGAGAATACAATTATTCATTACTATATTATTCATTATTATATTAAAAAGAATTAAACTAAAGGTAGTAAACACTACAGATTACGTCAAATAAAAAACAGCTATAATATGCCTCATTTCTAACTTATAGCAATAATGTGCCAGAATGCGTGTCACTCTACATTATCATTTTTAAAGTGTCATTTTAATCAATGGTCCTCTTCAATCTTTAACTTACTTCAGCTCATCTTTCTTACTTCCCATATTCATTTCAGAGTAAATTCCCATAGTGTATCCTTAAATTCTAGAGAATAAAACAAACACCATTTGGGTAAATATCACCCCCCCCAAAAAATGTTTGGAGTCTTAACCTATTTGCCCCAGCAGGGCACTGACTCACTGACAAGTCACAAGCTATGCCTCCCTTTATCCTATACTATATTTTCTTTACAGGTTGACGAGAATGCTGGGAAAACTAAACCTTACTTAGTAATGATATATGAACTTTTTCTTCCCTTCATATTTAAGTCCTGTCATTGTGTCAGAGAATAAAACTAGATTAATTCAGTATGATTTACTTTATTCAGTCATGTTGGTTGTTGCCCCAGTTCTTTTCTTCTCTTTGAGGTGTATGGAAATCAATTGTCTCTTTAATTTATTTTACCACCTTCAAAGATACCAAAGAAAGTTGATTAATAATATATCCTTCCTCCCTTTTTCATCACTCTCCTCCCTTCCTGTCTAAATTTGCCTTCCAATAACCCTATCATAACTCCTTTGGACACAGTTTACTGCAAACATGACTTAATAATCATCCTATGAAAATCTGAATCATATGCATGCATGCCAAATTAGGACCCTCATATATGAAGAAATATTTAAATGTAATCTTTCTGCAGTCCATTAGTCAAATTATACTCCTGAATAATTCTATATTCTACATATGCACTATGGTTAACTGCCATATTGTGGTAATTCCTAACTAAAGACTATACCATCTGTCCCTCCCTCTTCTTTATTCATCTAGCTGGGGAGAAGTTACAGACTTACTGCTTAACACAAGTGAATTCTTGGTCAACTATTTATTCGCTTTGTTTTTGTTTTTGTTTTTGTTCTTGTTTTTGTTTTCCTAACTGAATCATTAAGAAAATTGTAAAGTGATTCGTTCAAACATTCACCAATCTTCTACGTTATACCTAACTATATCTGTTTGAAAAAAAAAAAAGCTGGAATCTCCTGTATTACTCCACAATACTCTCAGCAAATATACACTAAAACATGGCACATTTTAACTCCATTATTTCTTAGTCCTTGAAAAATTTTACCCTTTCCTTTGTATGTATCTTAGTAGTAAGCACTTTCCCATCACTGGGGCAAAATAGTTTATTCTGTTCACAGTTTCAAAGGATTAAGTACAGTGTTGGCTGCCTATGTGGCAGAAACAGCTTCGCAGAAAGATATCATAAAGGAAAGTTGCTTAACCCATGACAGCCAGGAAGCAGAGAGAGAAGGGAAGAACCAGGGACAAAAACATACTCTTCTGGGTCTCACTCTCATTGACGTCCTCTAACCAGGCCCTACCTCCTAACAACACATTCTACTATGATTTCATCAATGGATTAGTCTATTAATGAGTACAGTACCGCAAACTCCAGTCACTTTCCAAAAGCCCCACCATGAGAGTTTTGGGGTATATTTAAGTCTGAATCGAAACATTTTTGTATTTTGAATTGATCTAGTTTTCCAAATTAATTACAAATACAGGCAACTATTCATGCCCTAAGAAGTTTATCAGGAACTTTTATAGTGTTCATAATTTAATAAAAGCAATTAGAATGTTTTATAAAATTTATAAGAACAATTAGGGATCGACTGTGTTACTTTTGGTTTGTTATACAATGACAAGCAATCACAGTCAGGCCCTAAAGAGTACTTACTGATATTCAGATATCACCTATATATATTTTAAATAATACAAGTATTCTCTAAAGTAATATGGAGAATAAAATAGCAATTGTGTATTCATTACAAATACATGTATATTTATATACATTCAGAAAGATTAGGATTATTTAGCAAGATAATAAATTATATAAAGCTAATTTTACTTCAGCTGATATTTAGTAATGTATAAATTCATAATTCATTTTAATTTTTACTTTTCCTAATTTTCAAATCTCCAAAAAAAGTAATATAATTTTAAAATATGAATATTATCTTAAAACCTAAGAGAAAAAAAATAGCCATAAATCACAATAACATAGCCATAAATCAGAAAGAATTTCAGCATCAAAAGAACTTCAAACTAATATAAACTGGGGTGTTATGGTTTCCATGTCGGCCAAAAAACTCACGTATGCAGATATGGGGCTACTGACAGGTGACTGGATCACAGGGCACTCTACTTAACAGTAGATTAACCCATTGGTGCGTTCATGGCTGAACATGCTGTTAGGAGATAAAACCCGGTTGGAAGAGGCAGGTCATGATTGGAAGAGGCAGGTCGCTCGGAGGGTGACCTGGGAGAGTATTTTTTTCGCAGGCTCCTCTCTTCACTCCTTCTCTATGGCTGCCGTAACATACTCTACAGCATACCACGTCTACCATGGAACCAGCCAAACATGGACTGACTCTCCCAAAACCACAGGCCAAATTAAAGATCTTCTCCTTTAAGGTGTAGGTGTGGGAAAGCTGACTAGTACATGAGGAACAAGTAACAAAGAAGACGCAATTTTCAAAAATTAACAAAACGTAATTTTTGGTGTGTGTGACTGGACTTGCCAGCCACACCTATAATATCTAGTATTTTCTTCCTTAGATACTATATTCTATATAGCATATTCTTTAGAAACATGCCTGGCCAAAAAAAAATAATAAAAAATAAGAAAAGAAATTGCCTGTCCAAAAGGTAGATAATATTTGGAAATTCAGCAGCTATTTTGAGTAAATAAATCTCAGAATGACAAGAAGAATCCAAAATCCCCAATGACATAGTTCTCTTAGCAGGCATAGACTATGGTACGGCTAAGATCTAAACTGTCCCCCAAATCTCATGTGTTTAAAGGTAGGGTCTGGTCAGAAAGGTCAGGTCATTAGGAATGTGACCTGGAAGACAGTGCTCTTTCTCCAGTTCTGCTCCTTTCTCTGTGCTTCCTGGTCATCAGTGGATGGGCAGCTCTCCTCTGCCATGTCTTTCCACCATGCTCCTTCTGCCTTGGAGCCAGCAGGCAATGCACTGAAACCACTAACCTGTAAATAAATCTCTCTTCTATTAAGTTGTAAGTGTCAGGTATTTTTCCTCCGGAACAAGGAAGCTGACGAATATAGACTATCAACGCAAAGACTTCTTATTTTTGAGGGAAAAATACAACACTGATTTCTTTAAGCTATTCTGGGTATATGCTCAACATAGTTCCTAAGTGATAAACATTATCTAATAACTTTCAAGAAATAGTAAAGAGAATAATTTATCCTTCATGGATTTAATGATACTTCACTAGCACATATTACAAAATATTAGAGTTCATATGAAAAGTTGTATGTAAAATAAAGGACACAAATTAAAATAGTTAAAACCTGAAAAATCAGGATGCCTTCAAAATGGTTAAATAGAGAAATTATATGTCATAAAAGAGAAATGTTTACTAATTAAATTATATTTAGTTATATGATTGATGGTTTTTAAAATTATATTTCAGGTAATAAAATAACCTTAACAATAGTAAAAGATATTATATATTAAAAATGACCTTCTAGAAATGAGAATTCTGTAAATACTACTTTTTGTTTGTTAATTTACATACTTATTTTTTTAAGTAAACTTTGGCACATCTTTAAACTTGAATTTAAAACTACAGGCTTTCAAGCTACAAGGTCCTATAAGAATTATGGCATGAATCTGAGATAGAATTAAATATTTTTAGCATCCTCTTAGACTCAGGATTTTGCTTAATCTGAGGTGATTGCATGGTATTACATTAATATTTTTATATGCTCATTATCTTCCAGAAAAAGATACAAGCAGTCTTACAAAGATTTATTCAATAGCACATCATTACACTCATATCCCTTTCTCCTACTGAATCAATATTAAACAATTTTAAAGACATTCATTGAATGATAGCTATATTATGGACTTTGGTAGGCCCCAGGGGAAACATGAAGAATATGATTCTTCTACTATGAAAAAACTCATAATCTAAAATTGGAGATATAAGAGGACAAAACTATGACCAATGTATAAGCTAGCAGTAGCAATAGGAACATAGTGATTTGAGAACAGAGCAAACAGGAATAATTCCGCCTAGGGATCAGAGGAAATCCTTTAAAAAGGATTGCCCATTTGAACTGATCCTTGAAATGAGGACGTAGGTAAATGAAGGCTGAGAAGTAGTGAGCAAAGAAACAAAGACAGAGACACGTGTGAGGCATCCAAGTAACAAAGGTAATTCTGTGAATCCTTAAAATTGATGAGGTAGAAGTGACATATGAAGTGGAAAATGTCATTTAAAATACATCTCTATGAAGGAGGTACTAAGTGATAAGTTACAAAATTTGAAGTTTAAACTACGGAACTTTTCAAAGATTTTAACACAATAGAATTCAGAGTTAATGTTCCAAAATCTATTTAGAAACATCCCTTTACTGACACTATGAAACCTAACAAACTACATGGCAAGAGATAGCTTTATTTTAGAGAAAGATACCAGTACTAAGTGTATGAAGCACAACCTTAACTGAAGGCTTTCGGGTGACAGGGTCTTTCATTAGAATTCGCTTTCAATCTTAAACTCTATGACTTTTCATTTACGCCACACAAATCAAGTTCCAAACAAATTTGTATAAGTGGCAGAAGTGGTAAAACTCTTATACTACTCTGATGAAAACCATAAATGCACTGCTACTTCAGATATCCAATGAGTTTGACAAGAAGCACATCAAGTACACAATCCCTGACTAGCTGACAATGGAATGTAAGAGAAAACAAAATCACAGGAAGACATTGTTGCAGCAGTGGAAAGCTGGTTTCAACAAATCCTACCGGGAAAGCCAGATAAAATTTTGACTGACCTAAATCTGTTTTGGGCCTGCATCATTTTCCAAAGTAGCCTGTACTGCTTCAGAAGCCCAAGGGATCTATCTGTGCATGTACAATCTAATTAAATGCATGTAGTAAGAAGTTAATTGTGTAGGGCATTTTGCTAGATACAGCACAAAAAAAAAAAAAAACCTTGTTTAACTGCTTCTTTTGGATTTCACAGTCTAAAAAAAGCTGATACATACAAATATAGATAAATAGATAGATAGATAAGAATTTGTCAAACTATACAAAGAGGAAAAAACATACATACTGACAGTGAATGATCCCTAAGCATCAGTAAGCAGGTCAACTCCTTGATTAGTTCAATTTCAAGGAGAAACATAGTTAAGGGTCAGAGAATAAATATCAGTGACCAGATCTCACTCTTGAGACTTACTGGAGGAGACAGGAAAGTTCTGCTCTATTCAGCTTTAAAAGTACTAAACCACAAGGTCAGTCAAGCAGGTACAACATGCCACAGGAGTGCAATGCTTGAAGGAGGGAAAGCAGGCCAGACACAACCCAGCATCAACCTGGGGATATGAGCTCCTATTTTGTCCTGCCATTCTAACAAGCTCATTTGACCTTACAGAAGGAAACAGACTCAGATATAAGCATTCACGAAAGGTGGGCACTCCTGAATCTTCTACTAACTGGAAGTTGTGAGCCTGATTTAGAAAGAAATGTAGAAATATTTCAATTGGAGTACAGTGTGGATATTATCCCTGAGAACAAATATTTAGTGTGTGAGATCAGAATTTTTAAGTCCTCTGAATGACTTGCTTGATGGCAATCAGCCAAGCATATCATCAGATCAGAACTCTAGATACTAGAGAACCTCCCTGTCCTTGAAAGCTGCTGCATGATGGTAAAGGGGGCCACACATCTGCCTACAAAATAAAGCCATGAATAACATGCCATGAACACCTTTACTAAAACACAGGAAAAAAAACCCTACAACATCTACAAAAGAATAATATATAAAAATGCACTCACGATGCAGAAATAAACAATTCTGTTTAAGTACAAATATGATATCTATAATTGTTTCTGGTAAAGAGGCTCCTTTCTTGATAGGTTGGCCTTATGAAGACTGTAGCTTTATTTTGCAGATCTTCATCTCTCAGTAAGGATGTAACCATCAGAAGCAAGAATAAGAAAATCACTGTTTTCATAGCACGACACTTCAGTAAGCTAGAGACATGACAAAAAAGAAACAGAAGCACAGACACACAGATAGAAGGATTCTGCCTAGTGAACTTCCAGGGTGTTAGAGTCATAAAAGTAGTTATCATTTGCATGCCATGACCATGAACCCATTCCTGGAAATCCATTTGTACATATGTATCTCTTACTGAAACTTTAAGTGTGCATTTACATAGTACCTTAAAAGAAGTGGATCCCAAAATTTCTGGCCAAATATATCAAGAAATTACATATACTGACTGCTTAAACAAAAACTATTTCATGTGTCAAGGAAGTGCATTCATTAATAAAAAATCAAAATGTGGCAATATTTTATTGATTATATATATATATCTGTAAAATGCAGGACTGGACCCAATAAAAGTGCACTGAATGCTGGGGATTTAGCTCAGCAGCATAAGCGCCTGCCTGATAAGTGCGAAGCTATGAGTTGGATGCTCACCACCAAAAAAAAAAAAAAAGTGCACTGGTACTTTGTGAATTGTAATAGAAAGACAGATGCATGCAGCATCATTAAAATCATGCGACAAAAATTTCCACCCATTAAAAAAGAACAGAAAGTAACTTGTTATCAATCAAACAGTATTACTGAGTTTAAAATGTATCAGTTGGAGAGGCAGTGAAAAAACCTTGAGGTTGGCTAAAAACTCAAAATAATAAAGCAAAACCTGTCATTTTCCAAAAAAGCTATTACTGAAAAAAATATTTGGATAGAGAAATTTACAAACTCTATCTGAAAAAAATAATTTAACTCAAAATAAATTGAAAACAAGCTGTTTTCAATAAAGCAACTAAAACTCAAGAATAAATCTTAATTATCATAAAATAGGATCAGTATTTTGTTTAGTTTTAATAGAACCCAAGCACAAGACTGTGGTGATTTACATTTAAAAACAGCTTGGAAACCCATGAAAATGAAAAGCTAACTTTCAGGAAGAGCCCTGGGAGAAACACAGGCACACAGGTACATGAGCAGTCTGCATCGGCCTTACCCCAAGCCAGAAAAAAATACAAGTAAGCTTACAATAAAGCTAATTTTCAGTGGTCTCTCACAGAATGGGAAAACTACAGGTGACAGTATACTTTAGCAGAAAGATGCAAACATACAAGAAAAATGAATCGATTGTCTGTCTGTGACTTAATAGAATTTTGGTTTAAAACAGTTAACCTCAGGCATGGTGCCCAGACATGCCAGGAGTTATTACTTGATTTTAAATATTTCTCATGTGGTTTAAATATAAAAGTGGCGCACAAAACTTCAGGATGGGAGGCAACAAGAGCACTAAAGAAGTGCAAATTGAGGACCCAACATTGCTTGCAGGTAACAGTAGAAAGCTGAATCACAATGGGAAAGGTAGTAATTGATTTTTTTAATAATGTCATTACTTGCAATGTGAAGAAAACCCACAGATAAACATATATACCTTTTGTCAACCTATAATATTATATCATATATCATAACATAATGAAATCTAAACCTTTACTGGTTCTTCCCTTTTCTCCTTTTCTTTTTTTTTTTTTTAAGTACTATTCCATTTTGCTGGATATATTTTTGGAGCTAAGGAAGTTGCAGGTTACATTAAGAACATTTCAATATTTTCCAAATGATTTAGTAATAAATCAAAAACCACATGAAACATCATTAAATTCCCACTAGCAGTTTATTAATTTATGTATAATTATCATTTGTACAAATTACTGCAAAGGAAATGACAAAGCATTTAACAAAACAACATACTCAAAACACTACCAAAACTACATATTCCTTTTATGTGATAAGTATAGAGAATTGGAATTTAAACATTTCTAAATGGGAACTCAATTACAATTTGTTATTTCAGATTATGTTTTCTTCTAAATAAAAAATCTTTAATTATTTATAAATATTAAAAACAAGCAGATATTGCACACTGTGTCTTGAAAGAATAAAAAAGTTTTATCTTTGTCATTCAGAGATGAAGGCTGAGATGGCAATATGCTTAATAATGTTCACTATTTTTCATATTATCGCTTGCAAAAAGCATCTGTCTTTCAATTTCTCTAGGATCACCCACAAGAAACACAATAGAGTCCAAGTTGATCAAAAGCTGGGGAAAATGAAAGCCCACTCCTCAATTTAAAAATACAAATTTAAAAAAATCAGTGACACTGAAATTTCCAAATACAGTTAAGATTTTTAGAACACTACTTCCAACATGGGTACAGTTTTTGGAAAAGGACATTTATCATGCATTATATACAATGTGTAAAATATTGTAACATAAATACACATTTGCCATCACACATCTATTTCCCTTCGCTTCTAACTAGAACACTTAGCAGTTTCAACCTTTCTATTTCGCTTTGGCTAGATCTTACCTTTAACTCTTACTTATCATCGCATGGAGCTGAACTTTGTAGTAACTCCATACAATAACTTCTCTAGGCCTGAGATTTTATCTAAGAAATCATTTAAGCAGGACAGATTGACTAGGCACCTGTAACACTAAATGCAAGTAGAAGCCCATGGGAGAGGAGAATTGCTAAAAATAGCTAGCATTTATTGAGTTCTTGCTATGTACCAAACACAATCATCATCATGTTATATGTAAAGTCACTCCAACCATTATGTAATTACAGTTATCTTGTAGATAAAATTAAATGAGTTAATATTATGTAAAGCACTTTAAAGACTCTTTTATGCCTAATAAGAGAACTGGCCTACATCAGCATTAGCTATTATAACTGTTACATCCACTCTAAATACAAGGTAGTTAAGTGAGGCTGGAGATGTGTATGGGCCTTAGGCATGGTCTAGAACAAAAAAAAATTAGATATAGATATAGATATATAGATATAGATATGACATTCTGTAACAGTCTTTGTATTGCTAGCAGTTAGATGTCAGAATTTTTAAAATATATTTGTGGTACCAAGGACCACAGTATTAACCTTGGATCTTCACTATTTGACTGTATTTTACTGTCTCTTCTTAATTTGACAATCAGGAGTAGTTTATATGTTAAAAGGTTCTAATTAATTGCCAGATCTTCACCTTTAATAGGAAACTTAATGGACCCTTGATTTATCAAAGCAAGGGAAATAGCAGCACAAAGCAGCTCTAATTGCCTGAAAGTTGGTGTCCACAAAACTGACCTTCCAGGAAACAGCACAGGGAGATGACCTAAAGAGAGACTGTAATCATACCTGTCAACAGAAACCAGATAGTCACAGTGTTAAAGCATATCTTATGTTAATGTTTTTCTCACTTCAGAGTTCTTTATCCTTCCACACTACAGAAACATCATGCTTTAAAATAAACACTATAACTATAAAATAAACACTATGTCAGGGGTGGTGACGCATGCCTGTAATTTCAGAACTAGCAAGCCCATGACAAGAGGACTACTGTGAGTTTGAGACCAGAATGGACTACATAGTGATTTCAAGGCCACTCCAAAGCTACATAGTAAGACCTTGTCTCAAAACAATAACCACAAATAAAATTAACAGTATATTAGAGTTAGTTTTTGATATGTGACAATACATTTTTGTTTTACATATACCCTAAGACAAAAGAGGAAACAGAACATTACTTCCTTTCTTTTGTTCCTCCTCCTCTCTCTCTCTCTCTCTCTCTCTCTCTCTCTCTCTCTCTCTCTGCAGTCTTTTGAGCCTAGCCTCCATTGATAGAGTTAAGCTCTTCATCTTCAGCAGTTAAGCTTCACTGCATCAACTTGACTGGATTTGGGACCGACCTGGATGGTCAATGGAGCACATTTCTGATGTGTCTGAGTGGGTAACAAAGATATGATCTTTGACTTGTATATCTCAGAAATTACCAAGACACCAATGATGGCAGGCTCATGAGTTCAACAGTATTTCTTCATTTGAAAAGACAGTCCCTAGGGTCCTGTTTAAGAAGGGCCCTCTAAGGAATTGTAGCCATGATCCAAGACAGCCTGGCTACTGCTCCCACTAAAAGCATACCCTGCTGTTGTTATCTTGATCTTTGCTTTAGTGACATACAGAATGAAAAAGTTATAAGGCCAGGAAGGTTTCCATCCACATTTCAAAGAAAGGTCTGAGAGGCAAGGAAAGGATGCCCTGAGAGAGCAGTGTGTGAAGCGGTGGGAATGAAGCATAGTGAAAGAAAGATGTCAGGAACATGGAAGTCTGCCAATGAAACCTGCTGGCCATGGGTGGGGCCAGCCCAAGAGACAGGCTATGTGAGCTGCAAAGAGATATGTCACAGAGTGAAACCACCAAAGCCTTCCAGAACTCACAATTCACCATCATGCAGCCCAGAAGCCACACTATGGAAATGCAGGACTCAATGTTTGTCATACTAGTTTTCAATCTTGCTTTGCTCAGATTTTTCTAACCCTTTATTACTTCTTCATCAAATGGAAATGTTTGCTTTATGCCAGTGTACCTTGGGACTAATTCTGGGTTTTTAATTTTTATAGAGGTTCATGTCTAAGAGTTTGGTTTGAACCTCAGAAGAGACTTGAATTTGGACTTTTGAAAAATACTATAACTATTGAGTTTTAGGGAAAGAAATTAGTTGTTGCATTTTCAGCTGAATGTAAGATCACCGTATAATAAGAGGTAAAATTATGACATTGTTTAAGGGTTTAAGTATGATCTATACAGACGTGTTTGGCTGTCAAGTCGACAACACTGAGTTTGAAAGTCACCCTTAAGTTTACCAACTTAATTGTCTTTAGGATCACTGGGTCTGGAGGTTCACGGAGTTATGTAGCTTGGGGGTCTGTATCTGGTTTCTTATCCCTTCATTTCTAATGCTTCCAAGCAGCCATGGACTAATCAACTTTGTTCTATCATAGCACCTACCAGGATGCTTCTGCCTTGGAAACAGATGACCGTGGATTAAATCTTAAAGTATGAGCCTAATTAAACCTCTCCTTTTTAGTCATGGGTGTCTTGCATTGTGCTTGGTAGTGGGAAAAGTGACTAATGCACCATCAATCTGTAGAAACTTAAATACATGTGTGTATGTGTCTGTCTATATATATATATATATAGCTTAGTTTGCTGAATTGATTCCCAGCATAGTAAGATGCACACATAAACATGCATGCATATGCAGAATTTCTCCAACACGCATCAGGTTAAAAGTTGTAGGATATATTTGTATTCCTGTGCTTGTTATAAACAGATAGTCCTTTAAAGTAATGTTTTCTGATCACAAAAGTAAAGTGTTAGGCCAAATGATAAGCAGGGAAAAACTCAAGAGCTGCTGCCAATCAAATTTGGCAGTATCTTCACATCTGTGCAGTGCTGAAAGAGCCATGCTTCACTGATCAATCCTGTGAACTCGCAGGTATATAAGGGATTCACTGGAACCGTTATAATTTAATAATGCAGATGACTATAAAATTTACTGTTTCTATCTGGAAGTCACTATAAAATATTGTTTAAAATTACAGCTTAATGTTTTGAAAATGTTCAGGAAGACAAAAGCAACATGGTGATAAAACCTTTTAAGAAATCATCTGAAAACATTTTGCATTTTTACATCAACAAAAGAATATGGTGGAGTTTTTTTAATTATAAGGAATTTAAGCTTCAAAGAATGAAAAAATAACTTAATAAAACATCCTTATCTGGTAAGTGTTTACTACAGATTAATAAAACTGAAGATGAAAAATGTGACTGTATAATTGATTTGAGAGTAAAAATCACACCACAAGGCAAAGAATCAAAGTTAAGGCATGCACGGGTAACTATTAAGAATACAATGAATATCTTTACTCTTAATAAAGAGCTATAAAGTTAAAAGCCTGAAGTCAATCTTCGGTTTATTAGACATAGGAAAATTATAATTCAATTTATTCTCAACAAAAATGGCAGGCTTAGCCAGGCACAGTGATGCACGCCTGTAATTCCAGCACTCAGGAGGCTGAGGCAGGAGGGAGCAGAAGGATCGTTTCAAGTTTGAGACCAGCCTAGGCTACATCGTAAGCACATGGCCAGCCTAAACTGCATAGACAAAACCCTCTCTCAAAAAAGAAAAAAAACAGAGGCTTAATTTTGACAAAAGAAATAAACCGTGAAATACAACGTGATACATATTTTTTTTTTTAACCAGGGATCAAACTCACAACCTTGCACTTGCCAGATGGGCACTTGTACCACTGAGCTATATCCCTGGCCCCTACATATCTCATTTCAAACATGAGGAAACAATCAGAGAACTTAAATGAGGCACTACAGAGTTCATTAATAGCATTATCAGGGCTAGAGTCCAACTCTCTCCTCTTAGATCAGACAGTAGACAATAATTGTGACTGTGTCCTGTGACAAATGTTCCAAACGTCACATTTCTTTATATGGTGCACCACAGAGACAACTCAGACCAACCAGCTCCTCTCCTGGAGGAAGTCACTTTTAATTGTTTGTTAGCTCTTTACTAGAATCTTTAAATTCAGATTATCTTCACGGGACAGAGTGACACAAAAAAGGATGACTGAACCTTCTGGAAATAGGGCATGTGCATATCCACTGAGGCATAACACACTTGAACCAAACAAACGGACCCGAAGTATTTTAGGTACTATCTGAATTATTTCATGAGTATAAAATTTCATAAATCTTCTCAAAGATCTAATTTGTTTTTACCTTCTGTGATCCCTTAATTATCTGTTTCTTGCAAGACCATTTTGTTATTTTTGGTTTTCTTTTAAGTTGGTCGCTACCTTTTAAATTTTTCATATTACAGACATTTTAAATACTTTTTCTTAATTCTTAAATGTCTAATGATTACTGGTTGACATTTTATATTTAACAATGAATGTACCTCTGTAGCTGAGTGTGTGTTGATGACCCTAAGACTTGACTTTAAGATAAGAAAAAGATGATCATTAGGCTTGCAGACTGTAAGTACCAAAATAAACAGGGCTTTATTCTATGGTTCTAAGATCCATTCCTTCTTGCACTATTGTCCCTCGACAGTTCATTACAATTTCATTCTTGTGTGGTAAGGTGGAATGGTCTAGATTGGTTTGCTGTAGAGATGTTTGCATAGGAAACAGACCTAGTGAATAGAAGGCTGGAAATTCCCGCTATACACATTTTATGATTTTTTGTTTCAAATCAGTGTCTCATTCCTTTCCTTTCTCTTGGCATTATTGAGACTCAAGTCTTTGGGAAGTTTTTGAAAGCCAGGATGCCTCTCCTCAACTCAAGCCATTCTCTCACATCCTACACAATTTCCTTTGCCTTGATTTACTCCATCCAATTTGTAACAGTTTCATATCCTTCGAACACCTTGATTTAATGTGTAACTTAATGAGTTTTCAGGAGGGAAAGATATTTATTTCTCAGTTTTTCTTGGGTATTCACCTGCTGAAAAGCACCTCCATTAATCTGGGGGAACTACCTCTAAAACACCTTAAATGAAAACCCAAGAGTAAACAAAATTACTGTTGCATAACACTATACCCAAAATGTCAATAATGCTGTTCAGAATTATTCAAACAAGACTGTCAAAATGAAATGCAAATTATCCATCTGTACCCATCTTAAGGTACAGAGAGTAAAAGTAGTATTATTGATTTCATGTTTCTGAATGAAATGCCTCATGCCTGATCCTTCCTGTGGGGAATGAGAAAACTGATGAACATGCTAAAAAAAAAAAAAAAAATTCACTGACGTTCCAAATTATTTAATGAGACAGTTGCAAATATCTTACATTTGTGGGGTTATTTTTCTTCATAAAAGGAATGGAAATGATGTATAGATGTTATTCAACTTGAATTAGAATTTTATGTTGATAATAAGAACTTGTACATTATAGAAGCAAAATGGGCCTATTGGGTCTGCAATAGCAAACGAAGTGTCTTGTAACTAGCAATTCAATGTGTGAACTCGGCTGCACCATCCAATTACCTACGATTCATCTCAACTTAGTGCACAACAATAACAGCCTTTTCAAAATCTACGACAAAATATCTATCCCAGGTTATGAAATAGGGGAAATCCATCTACCATCCCTAAGTTTGGAGTAGAAGCTACAGAACACAAATCACTAAAATTTTCATCACAATCTATCAATATCCTAATGAATATCTGATGTGAAGTCAATAATTAGAGTTAGTAACAAGACACATATTGGTTGTTTTATGAGGAAATCTGATTGAGGAATGAGAGAACTGTGAAATTGGCATCACCTTAAACACTACAGCATTCCTTTTGAGCCAGGAACTTACCAGATGCCAACTGACCACAGGGTCCACACACAGTTCTCAAAGTGGACAAAGGTAATGGGATGTGAATCTAGCATCCCCAGCCTCCTGCTAAATAACCCACATTCAAGAGCTATACTGTATCTCTCTTACCTACTCAGAGACTGCGTGATGGAATAAACAGCAGTTGGGTTTTCTTTTCGTTTTGTTTTTTGCTTTTTTCTGATTTACTTACTTTTTAACAGAACCAAGTATACCAATAGATTGTTCAGTGAGGATTTATTAAACAAGAGAATAAAGAATTTTGAGAAGATAAACACCACCAAGAAAGAAGAAAGGATAAAAGCATATATATATATATATATATATATATATATATATATATATTATAATATATATATATAATATAGAAAGAATATATATATATATAATATAGAAAGAAAGAATATTGATAAATTACAAACACAGCATTTACCTAAAAAAATACATATACTTAAAACTGACAAAAAATGAGCAAACCTCTGTACAGTGATCAGCGACAGGCTAGATTCTAACATATTTTCAGAACAAGTAAAGTGATACATATTTGAAGATGAACTATCAAGAGAGTCAAAAGAAATATGGGTCTAAGGATTTGGAAAAGGAGGTGGAATTTGCGATGAAAAAAGGAAAAGATTATTCTAAGTCTTGAAAATAGGATAGTCAGTAATCCCATAAGCCCTCAATTCTTTTATAGAATTTTAAAATGGCATTGTTTCTAAGTGTAGATTTTTACTTGAAAAAATAGACAAGTGGAATGAATCACTATTGGAAATATGGAATTCAAATAATTTCCATAATCTATTAAATACCAGCCAGTGTACCATAAAATTTTTCTTAAAAGTGACTAAAGAAAAAGTCAAATGAAAAAGAGTGTCTTAAACAAAAATACTAAGTAACAGAAAGTCTCTCAAAGACCAAAAGGAAAAAACACACCTCATCAAAGTTTAACACTTCAATTCTTTGTATATCACTAGTGACTACAAATTATTATATATATTCTACCATATAAAAAGCTTACCAAAAATAAACTCAAGAAAAGGAATCCAAAAATTAAAGTAGGATTTCCTCAATCCTTTCATATGTGAATATTTTCTAATGTAATTTAAAAAATTATCAGAAGCATTATAGCAAAACAAACTATTGGTTAATTAGTTCAGTTATAAATATCTTTGTTATGAATTTTCTTTACAAAGAACTAAAACAGGAGCTAACTGACCCCTAAAGATTGGGATGTGGGATTGGGATGTGGGATGAGCAAGGAAGAATACACGTTTGTGCCATGCTCCCTTGGTTTTAATCCAGAACCCATTTCTTGTCCCAGGATATAGACCGGCTCCAGCTTAGTAACAGTGACTTTTGGTTAACTACTACAAAGGAACAAGTCACCCCAACCTTCTAATTCTTGCTGCAGATACTGATGCAGTAAACTAAGGCTAAAGCAATTACTGGCATCTTTTTGGGGTTCAAGTGCTATTACCAAGATTCTCAATTAAAAGAAAATGGTGTGTGAGAGCACAGAGTAAATAGACTACTATGGTTTGAACTAAGAAGTATTTCCAAGAACAGTCTGCAAAACGAAGTTTTCTGTGATCAAATTCTCATCAGTCAATAAAAGTAATTAAATTAGAAATATAAGTACACTGCAGAAAAATGAAGAGCAAGCTGAATTTATTTAAAGAATTATTCTTGATTTTGAGACTTAGATCTCTTTTAACACTTCAGTATTAAAATGTCTACTCTTGTAACACTGTAAGTAACTTTTAAAATCATTTTCATTGCATAAAAAGAAAATGTTCACATGAAAGTTGGTGCTGTTTTTATCAGTGAAAATATTAGACTGAGAACTCTACATTGCCTTCAGAGACCGAGAAGAATGCAAACACATATTAGCTATATGACTGTGACTAAGTGAATAGCTATTCATGCCATGGGGATAGTATTTATTACTGTATGGTTGTTATAAGAAGTAAATGTGGTAAACTTGTCAGGTGTTTACTTACCACAAATATATAAAGCACAAAGTATAAACACAAAGTAAGCATCCAATGATTTTAGCAAATAAATTTATAATGCAATTCACCAATTTTAACTCTCTTAACTAAGTTGGAAAGAATATGCCATTACATCTATTTTTTTCTTTTTTGGAACTAACGGCAGTATTACACTAAGGTCTTGATATCATAGATAAGTCTCATCCTCTATCTGAAACTAATTATGCAATAAAGACCTCAAGAGGAAATTAAGTCGGTTATTATGTTTCTGATCTACAAGAAGCTTCATAATCCTCTTCATATATCAAAATTGTTTATATTATCAAAAAAGAGGTGCTCTGCTTATAAAATCATTGCAGTTAATATATGACAGAAGATAATATATGGCATAACTATTTCTGTGGTATAATATGCATGATTTTTGTTGCATAGGCTGTAGTTTACATTCTTGTTTTCACAATAGTTACTCAATACATGTATTATGTTTACCAGTGTGCCAATTCACAATTTCATCAAACTTTTCCTATAATACTCTACAAGAGTTTAAATAAGATTTAAGTGGTAATGCAATGTAGTATAATGTATGAAACTGCTCCAATCAATTTCCCTTCATTTTAAAACTATGATAACTTGGACAGCTCCCACCTATCAACATTAAACATCTCTTTAAAAAATACAGAAAAGTCTCAGTGTTTACTATGAACAGTATGTTGAATAATCTTATATGTCATGTAATATACTCATATCTATGATAGTCACTGCTCTTTCTATTTCACTCTAAAGAAATCTTGGGAGGAATAACCATAATCATGGAATTACTTTAAACAACTAATATTTTAAGTATTATTTTAGTTGCATTGTAAAGGGTATGTGATCATAGATGAGCAGACATTAAGAGTAAGTCTGACAGTTTCTAAAGACTGTAATTATATAGATTTTGAAAGACGCTGGACCCACGAGGAGGAAGCATTTCTTCCCAATTTACCTTACAATTTAAATTTTCAGCCCCATCATCTTCTCAGCAACTTGTAGTAATAACTTTCAGAAGACAAAAAAGTCAGCTTAAATAAGTATATCCCATGATATAATAAAAGTATACATGCAAAACTCAGCCAAAACTGAGTTGAAGTAGAACATATATTAATCAGAATCATGTATATACCTTTAGTTACTTCTAATCATCTCTTGATACTCAACATTAGACTAAGTAAATATATTATTATATTAAAACATAACCTAAGTAAAGGAGAAACATAAAAAATGAAAAAAAGTCTGCTTGGTCTATACTTCTGCTCTCAAAGGTAACTACTTAGAATGCTCCAAATGGATGATCAACTATTACTGAATTAATGTGCATATTCATTTTCATAAATGTCCTTGAACACTCTATGTATGAAATTTAACAACAGAAAGTTATATTCTCAGAAACACATATGCTAGTTATTAAGTGGCAGAAGTTCTTAATGTATCTTAACATAGAAATGGTAAATAGAAGTCTAATATATTAAATCACAAACGGTGTATCAAACCAAAGATACAATTTGTGGTTTCAAATATATGCAGGTAGTGGCAGTGTACAGAAATGCTTGGCTGGGGAAGGTAGACTGCCTTAAGAAATATCATGAAAGAGATTATCAGAGCCTATATGAGTACATATATTTAGGTCTTGAGTTGATATTTCATGTGTGTTTATTTTGATAACACAAGGAGAAGGAAGGATTTATAAACAAAACCCAATTAAAATCCTTAAACTCAGGCATATGGTCACTCAGACTTCAAAGCAGTGATCCTGTTAGATCCCATTAGATTTAAGATGCCTACACATTCCCACCACTGGAGACACAAATTCAAGGTGATGTGTGAAAAGTCACAGTCAGCAGTGTGCTGTTTATTACAAGAGATGTCACTTGAGAATATGAGATCTAATAAGGCAAATTCATTAAAGGACACAATTATAGGAACTGTCTACTTTCATAAACGATGATGAGACTTAATTCTGTTCATGCTTTACTCTAGATCATTTTCTTCATTGTGCTTATTATTCAGAAGCACTGGTATTGTCTTTATTTGGCCAATTCTATTCATTTTAAATAGAATAAAAACGTTCACTTGTTGCTTGTT
>PVJX010010920.1:0-55312 GCA_004027295.1 Dolichotis patagonum | reverse complement strand
TGCTCCACGATCTGACAAAAACAGCAATATGGTCATCCATCTTACCCACTCAAATATACATGCAATTATATCAAAAGGGTAAAATTAAACACAACAAAACAGAACAAAGCAGATCACAAGAAAGCAATGTAAGAGACAAAAATTTCAAAACTAGACAATCGGAGATATTCACTCTCTATCATATTGACTCTTGTTTTCTCCCAAATAATTGTCCATATTGTCACATACAGGGAATTCACATGAAACAACCTAGGATGGAATTGATCTGAGCAGGATGAAGAGAGCATTTCAGGTCTTCAAGATGAGATAATAGGGAAGCCGAGAATGGCTGTCTTAGTGTCTCTCATTCTCCTCAAAACAGCTGTCCATACCTTCATGTGTGTTGAACTTAAGCAAAACAAAACAAGCTAAAATCATTTTGAACAAAGAGTGATAGTTTTGCTGGATTACACATCATGACATTATGGAATCAGCACTGGATACTGTAGTGTCTCTTTTTCTTCAAAGTAGTTGTTCATTTCAACATGTGTTATATAGTTGGTTCTCATAAACTGTTTATAAGCTCTACACATGCATGAGTCTCTACATGTATATCTATCCTTTCTGTATTAGAGGTAAAAACAAAACAAAGCAAGATAAAATAATTCCTAGAAAAGCATGAAGCAAAAAAGTCATATAAAACCACAATACAAGGTGATCTACAATGGTTAACATGATGTCTCAGCAGTATATAACAACATTAATAAAAACAAAGCATTGGAGACATTCATTATAAGACTTCAAAAGCAAGTAATAATCCAACCAGAGTGTGTTTCTTAGTAAATCTTGTAATCTTCAGTGTAGTTGCCTATACTCTTAGGCTTGATGCTATCAATCATAACAGATTTAAAAATCAGTCAATAAAAAGTAGCAATCTAACAGACCAGATTCAAATAATATCTGTCATGATAAGGCAGTATAAGTTATAAAGGGCTTCATATTAAGTTGGTAGGAAATTAGGGATGATTACCGTAATATGTCCTCTTATTTTTGGGATAGCTGACCATGTCCTCAAGTCTAGCATTAAGTAGAGAAACTGGAAGCATGTAATCCATCCAAGCAGAGTGATGAGAATAATGTAAATTTTAAATCTTGTTAACAAATTAAACAATATCCTCTGCCTCCTTTTTTTAGATAATTCTTCCCCTTTCACTCCCATAGGGTGCACTGCTTGTTTTGGGTCCCACTGCCTCCCTATATAGAGCCTCTCAATGGACCCTATCTCCAGATCTACTCTGCCTGTGTTTCTCTCTATTAATATTTCAAGGTCATCTATACTAGTGATTACAGCCAATCCTTTATGCCTTATTTCTGCTATTCTGTTTTTCTGCCATTGGTTGTTTATTTTTGTGTTCCACTCCACTGTCTGCCCCCTTCACTGAGGCCTCTCTGCCACTGTTCCTGAAATGCTCATATTCTTTTTCTCTCTCTCTAAAATTTCCTTCAATATTTTTTGTAGGGTTGGATTGGTGGCCACAAATTCTCCAAGTTCCTCTTTGTCATGGAAGCCTCTTGTTTCTCCATTAATTTCTAGAGAGAGTTTTGGGGGATACAACAATCTGGGCTGGAGGTTGTTTTTTTTCAGGACTTGAATTACTTCACTCCAAGCTCTTCTTGACCTGATGGTCTGTGTCAAGAAGTCTGCTGTGATTTTGATGGGTTTTCCTTTATAGTTGATCTGTTTCTTTTTTCTGATGGCTTTTAATATTCTGTTCTTATATTGAATTTCTGGGATCTTGATTATTATGTGTCTAGGTATAGCTCTGTTTTGGTTGTAGGTGGCTGGAGTTCTGTATGCTTCATACATCTGCATATCATTACCTTTTTCTATGCTTGGGAAATTTTCCTTAATAATTTCTGTGAATAGATTTTGCAATTCCTCTGTTTTGACTCCTGCTTCTTCATTCACATTCTTTATTCTTAAGTTGTATATCCTCTTGTCTTCTTCCAGTCTTTGTATCTTTACTGCCTGCTCCCTTGTTATTTTTAAGAGCTCTTCCCTTTCATGATCACACATTGCAAGCCTGTGTTCAATTTTTGATAGTCTATATTTGGTTTCTTCCAAGCAGTTTTGCCAGCTTTCTATGGAACCTTTAGTTTCCTGATAATCTCTCTGAATCTGCTTCATGAATTCTAGGTTTATTCTGTAGTCTTCATTAAATTATTCTCTCCTTTTGTGTTCCTCCATTCTTCTTTCTGTGTCTTCTTGACAGGTCCCAGTCTTTCTTTTATTAATCTACTTATCTCTTGTTTAATTTGAATTAATATTTCAGTTTTGGTACTGCTTACGAGGTCCTGAGTATATCTCTTTATGTCCACTAACGCTGTGTTTGATGTTGCATTTTTGCTGCCCTCAATCTCTTTTGTATTTACCTCTCCTGGATCAATGTTCTCAGGGTTGAGAGCTGGGAGTTTTTTCTTATTTCTCCCTTTCATCATGTTTTTGGTTCTTTCCATACAAGTGTACAGTGTAATTCTCAGACACTTTTCTTGTTGGTTAAGTCTCCTCTGGAGGGCGTAGGCTAGGAGATTTTGCCCTCTTCAGTCAGTTATCAGAGTTTAGAGTTCAGGCACAGGCAGTGTGCACTGGCTCCTCCCCTATGGGCCAGTCAACCTTTGTAGGCCTTCACTGCATCAGTGTGTGCCAATCTCAGGGAATTAATTTGTAGCAACTCACTGGGTCCCAGCCAGTGGCACGGCCTAGTCCAGGAAGATTCCACCATTCCACTCGAGGGGAGCAACCAACTGAAGCCACTTCCTTATGGAGTTAGGGCTGTCCTGCCCAAATCCAAAATGTCTTCCAGTTGGTTTCCCCTTTCCCGTGGGAGGGTCTTATTCCCATCACTCACCTGAGAACTGCTGGTCTCCCTGACCTCCAACTTCAGCACGGCTGCAGTGCGAATTCACGGTGCCTCTGGGTGTGTCGCATGCAGGGTCGGTCTGGGTGAGCTGCATGCAGGGCTGTTCAGCTCTGCGCTTGGTGGCTCAAGCCAGTCCCTTTGGCATAGATAGCTTTGTCTGGTCCCTGGCATGGATTCTGGGGGCTCGATTAGTGCACTGTGTTCACTGATCTTAACTTCTCTTATGGTAGCCCCAGGACCTCATATTCGAGTGGTTTTTTTGCACTTTGGTTTCTGCGTGGGTTGTGAGAGTCCATCTCTCTCTGTTTGGGTCTCTCCAGGGTGTTTTATTCTGGCATTTAAGCTGTCTCTCTCAGAGAGGGTCCCTCTCCTGCTACCTACCAGTCTGCCATCTTTGACACAACTCCAGAAATCATGTTTTTATACTTATACTTGCATCTTCTAATCTGTCCCACTGATCCTCAGGTCTATTTTTTTACCAGTATCATGCCAATTTTGTCACTGTGGCTTTATAGTACAGTTACAAGTCAGGAATTGAGATGCCTCCTGCCTTGCCTTTATTGCCCAGAATTGCCTTTGCTATTCTAGGTTTCTTCTGTTTCCAAATGAATTTTAGGAGTGTTTTTCTCCAGATCTGTGAGGTATGTCAATGGTATTTTAATTGGGATTGCATTCAATCTTTTTTTTTTTTTTTGGTACCAGGGACTGAACCAATGACCTTGTACTTGCCAGGCAGGTGCTTAAGCCACTGAGCTAAATCCCCAGCTCTTGCATTCAATCTGTATAACAGTTTGGGGAGTATGGCCATTTTCACAATGTTGGTTTTTCCTAGCCAAGAGCAAGGAATATCCTTTCATTTTCTAATGTCCTCTTCAATTTCCTTTTTTAGCATTTTATAATTTTCAGCATATAGGTCTTTTACAGTCTTAGGTTGATTCCTAAGTATTTTATTTTTTTAGATGTTATTGTGAAGGGCGATATTTCCATAATTTCTCTCTTGGTAAATTTCCTGTTTGTGTACAGGAATGCTATTGATTTTTGAGCACTGACATTGTATCCAGCTACACTGCTAATTTGTTTATTACCTCTAGTAGTCTTTTAATGGAGTTTTTTGGGTCTTGTATATAGAGTATCATGTCATCTGCAAATAGTGATAATTTAACATCTTCCTTTCCTATCTTTATTCCTTTTATTTCTTTGTCTTGTCCAACTGCCCTGGCTAGAGTTTCCAGAACTATATTGAATGGGAGTGGTGATAGTGGACCTCCTTGTCTTGTTCATGATTTTAAAGAGAAAGCTTCCAGTTTTTGTCCATTTAATATATTGTTGGCTGTTGGTTTGTCATAGATGCCCTTTATAAGGCTGAGGCAGACACTGTGTATTCCGAGTTTCTGAAGGGTTTTTATCATGAATTTGTGTTGGACTTTTTCAAAAGCTTTTTCTATATCTATTGAGATGTCCATGTGGTGTTTGTTTTTTGCTCTGTTGTGGTGGTGTATTACATTTATTAATTTGCGTATGTATTGATTTGCACATCCCTGCATTTCTGGAATGAACCCCACTTAAGTCATGATGTATAATCTTCTTGATGATTTACTGCATTCTATTTGCCAGTATTTTATTGAGAATCTTTGCATCAATGTTCATTACTGAGACTGCCTTATACTTCTGCTTTTTGGTTACGCTCTTCTCTGGTTTTGGTATGAGAGTAATACTTGCCTCCAAGAATGATTTATGGAGGACTGCTTGCTTTTCCATTTCATTGAAGAGTTTAAGGAGTATTGACATCAAATCTTCTCTAAATTTCTTGTAGAATTCAGCCATGAATCCATCAGGACCTGGGCTTTTCTTTGTTGTTAAGTTTTTAATTACATTTTCAATTTCAATAGCTGATACTGGGTTATTCAAAATTGTTATATCTTCTAGGTTGAGCTTCGGTAGTTCATATGTTTCTAGAAATCTGTCCATTTCCTCTGTGTTTTCCACTCTATGTGAGTAGAGATTTTCAAAGTAGGTATTCACGATCTTTTGAATTTCCATGGAATGTGGTACTTTCCCCTTTTTCAGTCCTTACTGCATGATTTTGGGTTTTTTCTTTCTTTTTCTTTACAAGGTTAGCTAGAGGTTTGTCAATATTGTTTATTTTCTCAAAATACCAACTTTTTAATTCATTAATTCTTTGTTTTGTTTTTTTAGTTTCAATTGCATTGATTTCTTCTTTAATTTTTACAATTTCTTCTCTTCTATGAGCTTTGGGTTTAACTTGCTCTTCTTTTTCTAGAAGCTTTAGATGAAGCATTAAGTTGTTTATTTGTGCTCATTCTGTTTTCTTGATATGAAAATTCATTGCTATATATTTTCCTCTTAAGACCACTATCATTGCATCCCACAGATTACAGTATACTCTTTCTGCATTTTCATTGAATTTTAGGTATTACTTTATTTTATCTTTAATTTCATCCGTAGCCCACTGGTTGTTCAAAATGTTGTTATTTAATTTCCACTTATTTATGCAGGTTTTGCAATTTCTTTTGCCATTAATTACCAATTTCAGTGCACTATGCTCGGATATTATGCATGGGACAATTTCAATACCTTTGCATTTACTTACGAATGTTTTATGGGATAATATATGGTCTATTTTAGAGAATGTCCCATGCACAGAATATGTATTCTGATTTATTTGGGTGGAGCATTCTGTAAACATCTACTAAGTCCAATTGCTTCAAGGTATGATTCAGTTCTATTATTTGTTTGCTAACTTTTTGTCTCTTTGATCTATCTCTTTGTGACAATGGGCTGTTAAGGTCCCCTGTAATAATTACGCTCTCTATCGATTTTTCATGTCCATTAGTATCAGTCTGATATAGTTGGGTGCTACTGTGTTTTGTGATATATATTTATAATTGTTAGTTGATCCTCTTGAATTTTTCCATTTAGGAGTATGTAGTGACCTTCTTTGTCTCTTTTATTCCTTTTAGGTTTGAAGTTCACATTGTCTGCAAATAGAATAGTTACCCCTGCTTTTTTCTGAGTTCCTGTTGAATGAAATACTGTTTTGCATCCTTTGACATTCAATCTATGAGTTTCCTTTTGTATACAGCAAATTATGGGATCATGTTTCTTGATCCAATCTGTCAACCTGTTTCTTTTGATAGTTAAATTGAGGCCATTTACATTTACGGATATCACTGATATTTACTGGCTCAACTTTGCCATTTTAAGCTCCAATTGTTTATTTTCTGCTTGTCCCCCTTATTGAATTGCTCGTCCTACCTGGTGGCTTCTTTCTGTTGTTGTTCTAGGTATTGTGGTCATTTTTATCTCTGTCTAGTATGTCTCTCAGTACTCTTTCTAGGGCTGGTTTGGTGGATGTGAATTTCTTCATTTGTTCTTCGTCATGCAAGTGTATTCTTTTTCCATTACATTTGAATGAAAGTTTTTCTGGGTACATCAGTCTGGGTTTAAAGTTGTTTCTTTCAGGGCTTGAAGTATCTCACTCCAAACTCATCTTGACTTGAGCATTTGTGCTGAAAAGTCTGCTGTGATTCTCATTGGCTTTCCTTGATGGGTGAGTTGTGTCTTTTCTCTAACAGCTTTTAGTATTCTGTTTTTATGCTGCATATCTGAGATCTTAATTATTATGTGTCTGGGTATAGATTTATGTTGGTTGTGACTGTTTGGTGTTCTATATGCCTCACTTATCTGCATATCAGATTTTTTCCCCAGGTTTGGGAAATTTTCTGCTATTACTTCTACGAATATTTGAGTTATGTTGTTTGCATTGACTCCTGCATCTTCACTAATACCTAATAATCTTATATTGTTGCTCTTGGCATCATCTTAAAGCTTCTGGATTATCATTTCATGCTGCTTTGTTATTTTTAAAAGTTGTATCCTTTCATGATCACTAATTGCGATCCTGTCCTCAAGGTCTGAAATCCTATCTTCAGTTTCATTTAAATGGTTTTGCAGGCTTTTAATAAAATTTTTTGTTTCTTGGGTGTCTGAGTTTGCTTGATGAATTCTGCTTGTTTTCTATATTGTTCATTCAAACTTTCAATCAGTTTCCCATGCTTCTGTACTTTTTTCTCTATTTCTTCTTTAGCTGTGCTCAGCAACTCCTTTACTAAGGTTGTTAATTCTATCTTTACATGGGAAAGTGCTTCTAATTTGATTTCCTCTATGGCCTCACAGAGTTGTTTTTTTATTTCATTTGCTATCTTTTCAGAGATATCCGATAAGTTAATTTTGGAGTCCTCTATTTCAGTGTCTCCTGTGCTTGCTCCTGGTGGACTAGATGTTTGAGATTTCATTTTGCTTTTTCATTTTGCCATTTTCCCCGTTTGAGTTATTGTTTGGTCCTGCTACTGTCAACTGTTGGTAGTGTGTATATTGGAATACTAATATAAGGTTGATGCTTGTCCAATTGCTGGGTCCCACAGTGAATAGTTGGTCCAGTCACCTGACTTCTTGCTGCAGGGCCTGTTGGGTGAGTCCTATGTTCTTTCCGGGCTGACATGCCTAGTAGTGTTGATGTAGGTCAACTTTTATTTCCTGTTAGTACTTTATCTTCAAGTTATTCCAAGGCATCAAATCTCCCTGTCTATAGAGTTTGTGTCAGCTGAGACCCTACAGTTGTCCCTATTGTGTGCCTGCGTATCTCATAAGCCCTTTTGATTTTCTTCCAGATGGGGAGTCCTTGGCTCACTCTTCACTCAGCCTGATGTTTTCTGTGTGTAGAAAGGGGTCACACTTACTCTTGTCAGACTTATCAAGGTCTTACAGTTAGTGAGAGGGAGTTTACTACTGGCCCAATTTATCCACTGTACACCTCTATTTTAGGGGCATAATCACTGCACTGACTGGAGCCAGCTGAGTTCTGTTTCTGTGAGGCAGTCATTTAATCTCCCTTCAACTTAGCAAAAATAATCTGCTGTATTTCAAGGTTCACTGGGAGCGAAGTTCCTAGTTTGCCCTTTGTGCAGGGATTCCACTGGGGCATGTGATCAGTGCCAAGCCATTCATTTTAATTGAAAAGAAAATATAACAAGCTACTATAACCTCAATACCAGTCAACGACTGAGTGCCACTTATGATTATTGTGTATAATCAACAAACAAACAAAAACAAACTGTTGAAATGCATCAGAAACTAGTACATATTTCCAAAATATAGGATGGCTGTTGTGTACATGTCTTAAGAACCACAGTGTGTTTCTCCACATGTGCCCACTAGATGGAGAAGGTGCAGAACTATAATGGCAGAAAAAGCAGTGCAGGCTTCTAGAAATGTCCTGGATTCCTGGGTGAAGCTAGATTGTACTATTACAGAATTGTTAGTCCCATTCATAGCTTATCACTGTCATATAGGAGCAATTTTGACCATATTTCCAACAGCCCTCATGTTCATAGGCAAGGATCACTCAGGACAAACTCAGAATGTTCTGATCAGGGCATTCATGGCTAAAATCAGTTCTTTTGTCACATACAGTGGAAAAGAGAGTACTTATGAGTATGGTAATATGGCTCACAAGGAAAATACAGTAGAAAAGTAACCCTTAAACCAACACAAAAAATGTGGCTTAGATATCCGGGTTGTAGACAAGTAATAATATTCTCCTCAAACAGGAGAAATTTCACATTAGGCCAGGCATAAAGGGTTTGAATACCTTCAAATCAGAGTAATTTTTATTCCCAAGCATCATTTCAACCTGGCTACAGAGGTAGGACTGGCAGAATCTAGCTTCCAGCTGATTAGGAACTATGTGCAAAATATATCCAGGACTAAAATCTCTCTGCAAAACTGTGCATTTCAGTCTATTTACACCAGTAGTGATATTGCAGAAAGAAAAATGGGCAAAAGAGTCATCTCTACGTACACAGGGTGGCAATTCTTTTTCCTGCAGATAAGAATCCTCTAAGACCATGTTTGCAATTCTGTATTCATCTGTATGTCATGACCTGCCCACCTGAGAGCATGGCTGGAGCATTCCCAGGCACAGCCCACTCACGCGCCACAGCGAGGCATCTTTCTCGAGGAAGCCTGCAGCTGTAGGTCAGGCAGGTACCTGCAAACATGAGTTTGTGGCAAGAAACTCACATAGGTTGACAGCCTATAACTGTCATTTAAAATGTTTTTTGTTCTGATCCTGCTGATCCAGGATGAAGCATCCAAATTCCTCTCCCAGTACTGTCTGGTAGGTTAAATGTGATCATCTTGACTGTGCTGGGAGCCACCTAGGACACTAATAAAGCTCATTTCTGGGTGCGCTTGGATGAGCATTGGAGGCACAACCTTGGGATCTGTATCTCTGCCTTGTGCTCTTATTCCCAGCTGTCAAGAATTAGGCAGCTTTATTAAACCAGGTCCATGTACCATGATGTAATCACTTGTACCTGATGTAATCGCTTTTACATGGCTATTGACTTTCCCCCCCTCACTTCTAAGTCTGCCCTCTTCCCCAGACTGTCCAAAGCCTCTTGTTTCATATTAGCCCCTGGAACAGCCTGTATACACTTGTCCTGAAGACCCTCAAGTGGATATTTCTGAGGGTGTATATACTTTTAATGTAAATATACTTTTATAAAAGTAAATATACTTTTATATACTTTTATAAGTATATCCACCTGAAGACCCTCAAGTGGATATACTTTTAATGATTCAAAAGAGCCACTGAATTTTAAAAGCCTTGTTTCCTAAACTTTTCTTTTGTTTCACGAGTCTACTTTTTATTGCACTTTGACCTGTGAGTTCTATTTACTCCAAATCAAAGAAACTTCAATCTCTTCTTTCTTTTTTTATCTTAGTATGTTCCTGGAGAATACAGCTGATAACTTTCTATACCAAGACTGACAGGGAATATTGGCATGGGGAGAACTTCTTGTCTCAGTTAACTGAAGGTGCCACAAACAGGAAACCTCAAATAAAAAAGAATCTTTTATATTTGTATGAATTAATTTCCTGCTAATAGACATGGATTTCAAATTCTCAGAAGTTGAATTTCAACTGTTTCAGTTACAACATGTACCGACTCTACTTCATCTCCTCAACTTCTCCAGTCTGATGAACCCCAACATTGGTTTTATTTCTACTTTTTATTTCTACACCATTCTCAATTGTGTACTGAGGTTTTCCAAATTGTTATGGAGATATACGACTCGGTCTCACTAGGAGCATGCCATGCACATTGCAGAATGCAGCACATGGGTGTAGATAACAGAAGGTCATCTACAGAGAAGGTCTCTTCCCACAGCACAGTGCAATCATCTGTCTCCAGGGAGATGATGTCACTACACAGTGGAACCAGAGAGGGGCTGCTCATCTGTGCATATCTGCTCTTCCTTGTCCCCACAATCTTAAGACTTATGAGTGTTAACCTTAACACAATCTCACTGAGAATATCATGACTGCATGGACTTTGAGAAATAAATATGTGCCAGAAGGAAAAAGTCGGTTTGGGAGATGGAATTCTGATTCACTCCTCTTTTGAACCTTGTGTCACCATGCACCACTGTGGTGAGGAAGTATAAAGACAAGTGAGAGAAAGAAATAGGCCTGCAGACTTCTATTTTGTTCCCAACAGGCTGCCAAAAAACCCATCTGGCTTGTTTATAGCACTAGAGATGTAGAGCCACAGTGTTCTGTTCTATGAGCACAAGAGGAAGACAAAAATTCTACCCTCAGCTGCATCCTTTGCTGAGTGGGCACCTGCCCTGGGCTGCTCCAGTGCACAACAGAGGAGGCCAGTGTCTCTGCAGCTGGTGTGAACATGGCCCCTGCTGCTTTGCATGCTCCTCCCAACACACCCTCCAGTCCAGAGCCCATATCAATCCCCCTGCCACTGCTCTGGGAAGACCTGCTTCAGCCAGGACCCAGAGCAAACCATGGAAGCTCTGGCATGGCTCCTCTTCCTCCTGTTCCTCTGGGTCCCAGGTGAGGGGTACATGGCCTGGCCCTGCAGGTCTCTGATTTCCTTTAGTGTTAGGATCTATGGTCTGGGGCCTCTGCTCAGCAAGCACAGTGATAAAGCTGAATGCATTACATTGAACTTAACTCTATTTTTAAGAACACAGGCACAATACAGACTGTACAGGTGACATTTTTGTTTTGTTTATTATTTTAGGTATCAATGGAGAAATTGTGATGACCCAGACTCCAGCCTTCATGTCTTTGTCTCCAGGAGAAAGTGCCACCTTGAACTGCAAGGCCAGTCAGAGTGTGAGCAACTACCTAGCCTGGTACCAGCAGAAACCTGGGCAGACTCCCAGGCTCCTCATCTATGGTGCCTCCAGAAGGGCCACTGGTGTCCCAGCCCGGTTCAGTGGCAGCAGATCAGGGACGGACTTCACTCTCAGCATCAGCAGCCTGCAGCCTGAGGATGTTGCAGTTTATTATTGTCAACAGGGCTCTATTGGGTACCACTGTGATTCAGCCTTCAACAAAAACCTCACCAGTCTCATCTGCCTTCACTTCCCTCCCCCCTGCAGTGTAACTTCTTCCTCTGTAACCAAGGTTACTTTTTTGCAGCTTTTGATTTATTTTTATATTGAATTCATATAAAATCATATAAACTCATATAAATTCATGTGAAATTCATATAAAAATTTCTTTTTATATGAAAAGGAAGTTGTAAAGGAGAAAAATCATACTTCGTTCCCATTTTAAACAGGCATTCTATTTTGAGCAGCTTTCACTTCCCAGATAAAATATCAGAGAGTAACAAGTAACCTATCTGCATGTAGTATAACTAAATGAGAGAGAGAGTTTATAAATACGTCCTGTTTTTGCAAAGAGTCACAGTGGGGATTTGTGCCTCAATATCCTTATTTGTCTAATACGCACAGTAAAACTGACTTTCTCAGCATAACACACTGAATACAACAAAGCATGTTGGAAAAAATTATAACAGGTCTAAGAAAATTAAGAGGCATCCATTCAGGTAGGTTAAAATACTTTCTGTAATTAAAATATGGTACTCACTTTAGCATTCAGTTTGCACTTCAGAGTTCAGTATTCCAGATTCCATAGCATTGCACACTATTATTTCCTTTGCCCTAGACATGCGGGATGTCTCTTTCAGGACACTGAGTGTCCTTGGATAGTGATTTGAAGTAGGCATTGTTCTACAGAAGCTATTCTATTCACCATAAAGTGTACAAATGATGGGCAAAGAACCACGTGATCATTTACTTATCTGAGTGCTTAGCAGTAGGATGACAAAATGAGAAAGAGCAATAAAAGTTTTAATGTAACTTTTTAAGGAAACTGTCAGTGACAGGAACAGGAGACACTGAGACAGTAGCTCTATGGATGCAGCCTAGCTCTTCCCACGGACAGTGTGTCCCTATATTCTGCTCTCCATCCCAAGGAGAACACCTCCCTCACTGCAAGCACAGCCCATGGTCATCTTTCTTTTGAGCTTCTTGACGCAGAAACCCTTTCCATACCACGTAAATACCCTGCTAAGTACCCTGGTTTCTGACTTTGCACTTTTCTCAAGTCATTAATAACTAACTTCCCTTCAGGACTACTAGAGATGTGTGATGGAGGAGCACAGTGAGTTATGGAACAGACTCTACTAAAGCAGAGATACTAGCTAGGTGTGGTGCATAAAGCCTGTAATCCCCGCCCTCACAGATGAGGGAAAATGATTGTAGATTTGAGCCCAGCTTGAGCAACTTAATGCCTTAGTGAGAACCTTCCCAAAACACAAAATAAAAATGGACACAAATGCATCTCAAAACAACATGCCTTAGTGAGAATGTTCCCAAAACATAAAATAAAAATGGACACAAATGCATCTCAAAACAACAGTTTTGGATTCAATCACTAACAAATAAAAAAACAAGCAGAGGAGAGATGAATAGCTTTGTTTAACAATATTTTGCTAAAGAAATACTCAGCTTCTCTGAAGGAAAAGATTGGGTTAAGAAGGATAGAGGCTGTGAATAATCATAAAATACCTCATGGAACATTAACACAGATGTATGTAGTGGCTACAGAACTACACAAAGAGAGAGAGGGGGAGAAGGAGAGAAAAAGAAGAAGAAAAGTGAGAAGAAGAAGGAGAAGGAGAGCAAAAGGAGCATGAGGAGGAGAAGAAAGAATGTCTTTCTGTCCAAGGAAATAATTTGTAACATTAAGGGCGGAGAAATGATATACAGTATGACGTGATTTCCTGCAGTGCTATGCTATGTAGTCAGGGCCTCCAAATTCATCCAGCTCAGTACTCTGACTCTGCCTGGGAGCCATCTGGATGGGTCCACATGCCCCTCTCATCCCGGACCAGGGTTTCTCTCCCCAGCTGGCCCTAACCCCAGGTTTCCTCAGGCTTGATCTGCTTCCACCCCAACAAATTGCAAGTTTATCCCCTTCATTTCTTCTATCCCTGTGCAAACATATCTTCACACTCAGGCCCCACTGAAACTCTGCAGCTGCATAGCTATTTCAGAAAAATGACCACTTATAGCTGATTTAGTCACTGAATGTCACTTCAACTTTTTCTTAAGTTTCCTGTTTTATCCAGAAAATTTTTCCAAATCATCATTATATCATTTTCTTAACATTTGACTTTTACAAATGCCTTCATGCTGTTATTTTTGCCAAAATGTCCAAATGAGGCTGCCCATATCCAGTAAGGTCTCATTGAAACCTTCTCAGTTATCCATTACGTATATATCACAATATTTTCACCCTTTCCTAACTATACAGGTACCACAACAGTGAAAGCAGAATTCTCTTGATCTGAATGGTCTGAAGCATACAGCTTCTAAAATGTAAATTTCTAAATTAGTACATATGTAAGCTGGAATCAAAATACATTATATATATATATATATATTTGCTTTTATCTTTGTACCAGGGATCGAACTAAGGAACTCATGTTTGGCAGGCAGGGAGTGTGCCAGTGAGTTATATCCCCAGCCCCATGTTAAATATTTAAATTAAAAATAGTTCAATAAGCATAAGTTATCATTAATTTGTCTCAAAAAATACTACCCCTCACTTCCAACACACTTCTCCCATTGTTCTTTCTACTTTCTGAAGCAACCCATGGAGTCCACTTTCTTGAATGTCTTTAGTGCGTGATTAAGACGGATGATGAATGCTGCCACCATGTGCCAACCCACTGAGGGGCAGGTTCATGGTATCCTGGTGTGGCTTCAAGCACTATATTCACCAGATCTGTCACTGTGCCACTTCTGGCTCCTCCCCAAAGTGAAAATGATCATGGAAAGCATGACATTAAAATAGACATGACAATACAACTAAAGACACTAACAAAAGATTTCCACAATTGCTGCAAAATGTTCCAAGTATATTGTTATAAATGAGAGTAATTTCAGGAGAATTGTTTCTTTTACTATAATACATTTTTAGATTTAATCATTAAATTTCAGGGGGGGTCTTTATTTTTTTGAGTTCTTTGTATATTCTAGATGCTACTCTTTATCTGAGGGACAGCTTCCAAAATTTTTTCCCAGTAGGTGGCGTGTCTCTTCAGTCTGTTTGTGATTGTGTTTCTGGTGCAAAATTTTTAATAAGATGTGATATCAGTCATTGATTCTTTTTAATATTTCCTGGGCAATTGAGTTTGGTACATTAAGTTTGTGTCTAACTTATATCAAGAGTTCTATCTGCAATGAGACCTTTTATGACATTAGCAGTATGTCCAGCTGTTTCACTGACCCTAATCAGCCTTATGTTTTTCATTTGCTTTGTCTTGCTTTGTCTTGCAAATGTTAGATTGATTTTTCATGATATATTGCTATTTTTAACATGTCTTTCTTTTCATGGTCACTAACCCCAATTGCGTCTTCAACATCTGATATTCTATCCTCACCTTCATTCAGTCTGTTGTATATATCCAGTATAAAAATGGACATCTGAAAGGATTACATACTGCTCAAATGAAGAAACACAAATGACACATAAATTTATGAGAAAATGTTCAACATCATAGTGTATTAGAGAGAGACAACTTGAGATTCCATCTTACTCCACAAAGAATGAAGAAATCAACCAATAACAAATACTGGACTGGCTGCAGGTAAAAAGGAAAACTTCTCCACTGTTGGTGGAAGTGTAGACTGATACAACCACTGTGAGAATCAGTTTAGAGATTCTTCAAGAAAACCAGGATTAGATCCCATTTGACTCACATAGTCTCTTTCTGGGTATCTACCTATATGAATTAAAAACATCACACCACAGTGACACATGCACATCCATGTTTATAGCAGCACAGTTTGTAAAATGTAAATCTAGGAAACAATCCAAATGTCCATCTAGGAAGGAATAGACAAAGATTTTTTTTTAACATAAGGGAGTACTAATTGGCCACAAAGTAAGGTAAAGATGAGACATTTCTAGGTAAATAGATGCAATTTGAGACAATATACCCAAGTCAAATAAATTGGACTCACATGCATTAATCCCACATTGTCTCCCTCACATGAGTAATTGAAAGAGTAAACAATGAAAAATTTATAATAGATATTGTGAAATGGGAGGAAATTGTTCGAAAGGAAAGAGGAACTCGATTGGATGGAGGGGGAAACAAAGGAAGGAAAAAGAATAAAATGACTTTTAAAAAGGATGAAATGGAAAAAAAATGTTTGTAAATAGGAAGAAAAAGATTGTTTGAAGAGAGAAGTAGGGATTGGGAGAAATGGAGAAATCAAAATATAACATCAATAGAAACAAATTCTAAGTGACAAATATGATCACTATATATATATATATATATATATATATAAAATGTATCAATAAAATTAATTATAAAAAAGGAAAATACGAAGAAGATGCAAATAAGAGAGACTCAATAGAGAAATGGAACTTACGTGATATATCAAATAAAAATTCCAGAAGTGAATAGTAAGGTAAGACAATTCAAAATTCAACAGACAGGCATGTTCTACTTAAGGAAGGCAGAATGACCAGTGTTATGGTTTATACACTGTGTCAACTTGAGCAATTTAGAAGTTTAACTGAGAGACTCAGCTGGGAGCGAGTGCTTACTTCGTCAATATCCTCATCCTGTGCAAGGAAGGGCAAGACTATTTTGTGAGTGCTGCACCCACCCTGGAGGTGGTGGGGGCCACATGTATACAGTATAAGCCAGGAGAAGAGGCTTATTTTTGTTTTTCATTTTTCTCTGGCTGCTGCCTTGAAGTGTTGGCCCAGTGCCTTGCCACCCTGCATTGGAGCCAACTGATTATAGACTGAAACCTCCAAAAGCTATAAGAAATAATCCTTTCCTTCCTGCATTTTGAATGTCAGGTGTTTAATCCCAGCAACAAGAGAAAAGTTACCAAGACAGAACTTGGTAGCAGTGGAGCGAGGTTGTTGCTGTGACTGTATCTGGTGGGAACGGCTTGTGGGAAGAGCTTGGAAAGTTCTGGAGATGTTTTCTTTGTGCATAGAGCTGGAGGAGCTTAGGCTGCTCTGCGTGGGAGATTCTGGTCAGGGCTTAGGAGACCAGAAGGCTGATAGAAAGCCTGCCAGTAAGGACCAGGCTTGAGAGGATTCTGCTGGGAAGAAGGACTGCATTGGTTATTGGACTCCACAGGATGTGTGTGATGGCCTGGTAGAAAGTTTGTCTCAATTTTGCTCATATCCAAAAACTTTGTCGGAGACTAAGATTAAGGACAGTGGACTAACTAATCTGGCAAAAGAAATTTCAAGGCAGTCTAATGTAGAGGCCATGGCATAGCTATTGTTAGAGGTTTTTATGCTGCAAATCAAGAGCAAAGGGCCCAGCACAATGATTTAAAATGTTGTGAGTTTGGCCAGAAAGCTATGGACTATAAAGATAAAGCTGAGACCTCAACTGCTCAGAAGGAACAGAAAAACAAAAAGATGGCCTGTGGGCATCACGGGAAGAGCCAGCAGGTCTCCACACTCTGCAGCCTCAAAACTGAGAAACTGGAAAACTTTGCTTGGAGAAGAAAGCCTCAGAGCACTATATTACAGAATGGTGGTGGCAACCGCATCATGTTCTAGAATGGTGACAGCATAGAGAATATTGCCTGAGAATCAGGTTCAGAGTGCCCAGCAATCCAGGCACTTGACTCCTACAGCCAAGAGAGAGGAAAGCCTGGCTACTGCTTCAACTCGCAGCAGACCTTGGCGTCATCCATGTGGTGCTGGTTTTAGATGCATATAGAATGTGAGGGTTCTGAGGTTAAAAAGGCTTCCACCTTGATTTCAGAAGGTCTAGGAGGCCAGGCAGTGTGCCCCTAAGAGGGCTGTGAGTGAAGCTGTGAGTGTGGAACCAAAGGTACAGTGGAGACCCCAGAAGCCTGGAAAAGCCAGGAACATGGATCATCTAAGGAAACCTGCAATGAGGGCGCAAAGCCAGCCCAAGAGAGAAGCCGTGGGATCGCTAACCACCAGAAGGGCTATAGGCTACAGGCACACAGCCCTTTGGAGCTCACAATTTGCTATTGATTGCTTCCAAACTGTACATTCAACTATAGGACTCAGTGCTACCCTGCTGGATTTTGGACTTGTTTTTGTCCCAATCCTTTGTTACCTCCTGTTTGTAATTTGGGGAATGGGAATGTTTATCTTGGGCCATTGAATGTTGAAAGTGCTTAACTTTGTTTTCATTTGTACAGGGGTATGCAGCTAAGAATTTGTGTTCCATCTGGAGGAGACTTGGGACTTGAACTTTTCAGCAGTGCAGAAAATGATAGAGCTTCGTAACTCTTGCAGATGGACTAAATGTCTTTTGCATAAAGGGATGTACATGAGTCTTTGGTGGTCCAAAGAGAAAACATTGTTTTAATGTAATGTGTTGTTGACAGACTTAATTCTGGTTCTTAAACATTGTTAAATTTCAACAGTTTAAGAGTAAGCATGGCTTTATATCTGGAGGCTGATTTAAAGAAATATGTCTGGTTGCCAAGTTGACAAGGGGTGGATTGTTATGGTTGGCACATTGTGTCATCTTGGGCAGTTAACTGAGAGACTCAGCCAAGACCCAAGGTTTTACTTTGTAAATACCCTCATCTGTGCAAAGGAGGCCAAGGAGATTTGGTGAGCACTACAACCACCAGAGGGGTGTGCATGTTTACAATATTAGATAGGAGAAGAGGCTTGTTTTCTCCTTTTGCTCTGCCTGCTGCCTTGAAGGGTTACCCCAGTGCCATGCCACCCTGCCTTGGAGCCAGCTGAATATGGTTTGAAACGTCCACAACAGTTACAAGAAAACTTTTCCTTCCTTCCTTTGAGTGTCGGCTGTTTTGTCCCAGAAACAAGAGAACACTAACCAAGACAACCAGTAAAATCAAAAGGAACTTAATAGAGGTTATGGAATCTGCCAAAAACAGTTACAAAGAAGTGACTAAGACATCAGAGACTTAATAGGTAAATGTGGAGAGTACCAACAACTGTGTATCAGACTCAAAGCACAGAAAGAGCAGAAAATATTTTGAAAGACAATTGACAAAATCTTGATAACTTATAAATAGCTTAAACTTAATAATTTATAGACATGATAAACATAATGAAACAGCTTCAGATTGAAAACCAAAGGTTTACATCCATTTAAAGATACAGATAAGTTGCTTATATACAATGAAAAAGAGAAAATTTCTGAGAAGAAACACAGAGAAACAACAGAAAGGCATTCATGAAATTTTCACTAAGACCAGCAGAGGCTAGAAAACATACTTAACTATCAAATGGAAAACAAATCAACTGAGAATTCTATATTAAGTGACACTTTACATGAAAATAAAGCTAAACTAAAAACATTTTCTGTGAAAACACAAGTGAAGAGACATTGTTACATGTAAGAACAAATTTGAAGATATTCAGAAGAAATCCTTCAGACTCATAACTGCTGAAAACACACAACTATCTGAACTGACAGAAATAAATGAAAGCCTCAAAATTAAACTACAAACAAGAAAGCAGACAAAAGCAGAAAAAAAAAACTGCAACATAGAGCGTGTTCATATCAAGTAGTAAAACAACTTTTGTGGCAGAATTCAGCCAGATCTTGTGGGATACAGGAAGTGTTATACACTGGAAAGTGGGATGAGAGGCATTTGTGGAATTTGATAATTACTTGTTTAGTTTAATTTGAATCATGACTAAATGAAAAAAAACTTGTATTTGTTGCACATTAAATGTCTCTGCTCTGCACAACGTTTGTGTATTATCTTTTAACAATTTAAAGTATCATGTCTAACAAATATCTACAAAAGAATAAGAAGCACCAACCATATATGGAAATGAATTCTTATTAATGAAGAGCAATGCTTGATTCTTTGAGATTTTTCTGAAGCACAGAAGATGATTCATGCCTCTTAGTGAAAGGAAAGCTCTTCTCCTGTCCCTTTTCACTTTGGCACTAACAGCTGCACCAAGAGGGGATTTGCATGTGGTCCCCTAGTGAGGACCCACCTGCAGGACAGAGATAAAAGCCCCTCTGTATTTCTGCTCTGGCTCATCAGGGTTCCTCAGCTCAGCTCAGAATGAAGCTCCTAGCTCAGCTCCTGGGGCTGCTGACTCTCTGGGTAAGGAAGGAGGGAGTTAAAGGAGGGTAATGGGGTGAGAGGGAGGCTCTGGGGCCTCCCTGGTGCCCGGCTGTGCTCTGTGCATGAGTGGGACAAGCTGCTTCCCCTCCAGGTGCCACATGTGCTGTTTCCATCTGTGAGGGCGAGAAAGGGAAGCGGAGGGGCTGAGACCTGTGTGGTGATGATGATGGTGACATGCAGCAGATTGTTAGGGACGAACTGTCCAATTCTTTTAAAAATTAATACTCTAGTGTATATATCAATATCACAATTTATAAAGCCTGAAAAACTAACACAAAAATACTATGATAAAAATGATCAAAAATTTTTGTACATGGCCTTCAACTTCTCTCATTATTTCAGGATCTAGTGGGGGTGTCATGCTGACCCAGACCCCACTCTCCCTGTCCATCACCCCTGGAGAGCCGGCCCCCATCTCCTGCAGGTCCAGTCACAGCCTCCTGGATAGCGATGGATACACCTAGTTGTATTGGTTCCTGCAGAAGCCAGGCCAGGCTCCACGGCGCCTGATTTATGGAGTTTCCAACAGGGGCTCTGGGGTCTCAGACAGGTTCAGTGGCAGTGGGTCAGGGACACATTTCACCCTGAAAATCAGCAGCGTGCAGGCAGAGGATGCTGGAGTTTATTACTGTTTTCAAGCTACACATGCTCCTCCCACAGTGATACAGCCCAGGACACAAACCTCCCTGACTGCTGAGGCCCAGCTGCCCTTGTGTGTTGCTGGACTGGGGAGCAGCACAGCAGAGTCTGGAGTCTGAGTAACAGGAAGGCACTGCAGTTCTCAGGGGAGTAGTTTGCTCTTGAGAGCTCTGGACCATGAGTGACTCAGTTAAAATCAAACATCACCCACCTGTTGACTGTCAGCTCAAGGAAACTTTGCATAGCCCAGACAGATGCAGAATGGGGGGTGACTATGCAGCTAATGATGACAGAATTGAAGAAAAGCCTACCACAATACTGTATTTGTGAATTAAATATAGTTTACATAAATGCCGTGTGAACAGGTTTCTGAAACATTTGTTGAGTATATTTTGAGGTTTGTCAAAGCTTTGTTTTGTTTTGGTAGTAGGGTTTTTTGTTTGTTTGTTTGTTTTTTGAGTGCTGGTGCTTTGCAATGAGAATCAAGCCCAACCATTTTCTCCATGGACTTATTGTTAGTGTAGTTGTCACTGATCACTTAGCTGCTGAGGCGGGATTCAAAGGTTTGAACCTCCTGCTCAACCTCTCAGAGTAACAGGATCACAGCTCTGTCCCACCAGACCCAGCTAAGGTCTCTCGATTTTTGTTAATTAATATTTATGGTTATGTTTTTTAATTCTGAAAAGTCTATTTTAATTCATATTTTGAGGCAAGTCATTACTAAGTTTTTATGCTTCCCAGGCTGACCTTGAACTTGTGGACTTTTTGCCTCAGCCTCCCATCAGTTTGTACCATCATACCTCCCTGGATGTGTTTTTACTGTCGTAACATTTGGGAGAGAGGGTTTTTGTTTTGTTTTGTTTTGTTTAATGATCCAAACTTTCTTTTCTCTGTTTTCTACTCAGGGTCTCAATAGATAAAGCTAGTAAAGGTCACATCTGAACTACTCATCCTTAGGAGCATCTGTCTAAATTTCCTGTGTAGACTATTCCAGTTTGCAGTTTTTGCCACCATTTTCCTATTCAAAGCAATGAAGTGGAGGAGAGCTTCTGAAACTCATCCTGCCCCAAGATGTCATCCAGCAGAGATGGTGTGGTGGGTCACAGGAGATACAAGATACAAGGACATTGACAGAAACATTCACCTGAGCTAGTAGAGGCGCTCTGGGAATGGAAATCAAGTCCTCTGTGATGTATATACCCATCTATCTTCTGCATCAGATCTCAGGAAACATCTTTTAGAAAAACAGACTCTGTAAAAGAAATTCCAAAGCTCAACTAGATTTTCTTTTCCCAGCTGGTTTTCTCATACTGTGTGAAGTGAAAACTTTTTTCCAGTTTCAAACTTGGTAAAAATGAGGGGAGAACAAGATGCCAGATGGACTTCACCTCAAATAGAACAAGTTTCCTACTCATTCTTTAATTTTAGATCACATAATTCTCAATTTCAGAATTGTTTTCTGATATCTGTAATATACAGCTCTAAATTTTTTACACTTTCTGAGATATTTGTAGATTCACAATTTTAAGAAACAAAAAAGAAGGTTCTCATATACCCATCATCTAATTTCTCTCTCTGATCACATCTTGCATGTGATTCCAAGAGGAAATTGATATTGATAGTCTACTCATCTTGTTCAAATTCCAGTAGATTTATGTATATGAATCGATGCATTCACCCATTTGCGTGTTTGTTTATGTGTGTGTATGTGTGTATGTATAGACTCTATGCAATGGCAAGATATTTCTTTTTGCTAACCACACCAGTCCATGATTGGAATATCATTTCCTGTCTTTTAATTTACAAATGCTTTGAATGTTTGTTTGTAAGACATACTGTTTTGAAATATATAAACACAGTTAGATGGCTCAGTTTAGGTAAGTAGCCCGCAGATTACCTCACATACTTATATACTTCTTTTTTGTAACAAAAACAGTTAATATCAATTCTTGATTCTCAAATTGCAACATATTGTTTCTAATGATAGTCACCATGTTGTGTGCAATACATGTATAGAAGCTATTCTCTTTATCTTCCTGAAATATTTATAAACATTTTAATGGTTCATATTTATTTTACAGATGTGTTCTTTCACTGTCATATTTTCATATATGCATACACAACATCTTCATCACATCCTACGTCCCCTTCCCCTCCCTTTTACCCTCATTATCTCTCTCCCATTTATTCTCATCTTCTTATATAAGATTTTCACAACTCAGATGTAAGATCTTCATACCTCGTGATTTTTTTTTTTTTAGATTCCAGGAATTAAGGAATTGGCTAAACACTCCCACTCATTGACTATGATCATGGTTCACAGAGGAGAGCTCTCTTTTGGGAGGGAGGAATATTTTTAATAAGTTAGAGAGCAGTGTTCAGAAATATGAGAAGTAGGGTCTTGAGAAGACACAGAAATAGGTGAGTTCTCCAAGCCCAGAGCAGAGCCAGGGTCAGAGAAAAGTCCCTGCTGTGCCTTCGTATTGCATTTCCCAACCTCTAGAACTAGAAGAAAATAAATTTCATTTAGAGGAGGCCGCACAGGGTATCTGTGTTCACCATGGGAGTCCAAGGAGGCAAATTCAGTAGCCCAACCCTCCCTAGCAGGATGCACCTCAGCAGACACCTCACGGCCTTGGGGACACAGCTGTGCTCTTCTTCCTCCTGCTGCCATGCCTGTCGAAAAGGAGGACTCAGAATTCACTCTCAGTGTGTTTGCATTTGTGACCATTGCTTCCTTGAAGATGTGGTTGTTGCCCTGATTTCCTTTCAGATCAACATTGTGCCAACTTGGCTGAGAGCTGCTTGATATCTGTGTTCATGCAGTGCCCAGTTTAGATGCCAGTAGGATCCTTGTGCTGGCTCTGTCTCCAGCCTTGTTCTGTCCCAGGGGACAGAGTCATAATCCATCCAGGACATTTCTGAACAGTGTCACAGTCTTGCACCAGTACTCACGCCTGGTTCCTAAGTTCTTACTCACTCATGCTACTCCATTTACACGATGACTTTGTGAATATGGGACAAATGCCATTTTGACTCTGAGTACCTGAACAGCCCTCAGGGCATGTGTTTCTGCTTCTGTCACCATGGTGTGATAATCTCACCCAAGTCATTTCTTCAAATTGTGGCGGCTGTTAATGTCTCAGGCCATCCTAAGGCAGTAGGCTTGGAGAACAGCTGTGAAATCACATCTTGTCCTCTGTTTTTGTCCACTGTCTTTACTCTTGGGCACCTCTAGTCTATCTAATCTGTAACATAGATTGGATCCTTCAGTGGATGTTTTTTAAATCTCTGCTATGAAATCAGCAGGTTAATTTCTTCATACTTAACCAGTGATAGTTTATGCCTTCTGAGCTGTTTCTTTCTCAAATCATTATTGATGCATTTTTTATTCTGTTCTATGACTATTCATGGAATGGTCACTGTTAGCAAGTTGTGGAGTTTGGAGGCCAGAAAGAAGAACAACAAGTTTTCAGAGGCTTGTACAAGTGGCAAGTCAACATGCTGTGGGCAGACACCAGCAGCCAGATAAACCATGAAATCCAGACAGAGAAACCCAGTGTCACTCTCAGTCAGAACAGAGGCTGCCAGCAGGCTGTGGAGTGCTCTGTGCATTGACATCCAGCTACTAAGTGACAATGTGCACCCTGCATGATGGGAAGCAGTAGGGGAGAAGCTATGGACACCAAGCAAGTTATGGACATAAATCATTCCTTCCCTTCATCCCCAGGGCATCTGTCCAGTCCCTATCACTTACTGCTATTTGTACTAGATTCTTTAGAGTCATTGTCATCTGCATGGAATAGGACAAAACTTGACTCTGTAGGCACAGAGGTGGGTCCTGGGTTTCCTGACCAGTGGTCTCACGGACAAATAAGGGATTCCTGTGTGATACAAAAAAGTAGAATTTTTACAGCTTCAGGTTCAATTTATCAGAGCTTTAAAGCATATGGAATGCTGTCAATTCATGTTACGTGGATAGCTTAGTACTCATTTTTAATTGGTTTTATGAAGACAAGTACTAAAAGTGATGAGTGTTCAACACATTGTTTGGCCTGCAAAGAGTAGCAACAGATGTCAGAACAAAAGTTAAACAACAAACACTGTCAGGTATTGAATTCCATTTATGCAGTCAAGTACCAAGGTATAATTGTGTATCTATTAGAGTAAAGCTACATTTATTATTTCTAATGTGGATGCACAATGCAGTCATATAAATAAAACATATGAAATATAATGTGCATTATTTAGCATACAGGTTATGCTAAACTTACAAAAGTGATTATTTAAAAGGTTCTTATTTCCTTTCTGAGACAAGGCTGTTGACTGAGCATCTGCTAACTCTCCTCTTTAGTTCTAACATGATCTCAGCTTGTGGGAACCAATGAAAAGAGTACTGAGAACACCTGGCCCACAGAAACTGGACCAGCTCCAGGGTGAGTTCATCCAGACTCTGACCCTGGTTCCAGGCTCGCAGCCCATGGATGGTGAGCAGCTTCCTTCCTGGGACTCCCTGCCAAGCAGCCCCATGAGCAGAGCAGTTGTCCCCCCAGGTCCTCCGCTTCAGTACTCAGGAGCACAGCTGCTCTCAGCCTGGGTTTGAGGCCACTGTTCCAAACTCCTCACATTTCCTTCAGTACCTCAAAGTTTGTTCTGACACTAGATTCACAAGTTACAATCCCTCACTACCAAGAAAAACCATAATTGCCACTCAGGTTATTACAAATTTTACTTCATTGTAAAGACTGGGATTTTCCAGCTCCACCACATAAAGATGCACTTGGATCTTCCCGCCTCATTAGTCTTCACCTATTTTTATTAGTCTTCATTTGTATTAGTCTTCACTTCACATTTTAAATCAATTAGTTTAAAATGTGGTATAACTCTTAACACTTACACTGCATCTATCCCCTTTGTTGCTTTATTTACCACCAGCACTAGCCTGCTGCACTTGTAAGGACCAGTGAGCCTCGCCCATCCCAGTCAGCAATGGGGATGATAGGGAACATGGGGATGGCTCAGAAATAATCTGACAGATTACAGTGGTGGATGGACTCAGTGTCTAAAAAGGATTTGGTTTCCTCATTAAATGAGGGAATGTGAATGCTTTGCCTTGTCCAGCCCCTGCAGATTTGCATGTGCCCTCAGCACAGCCCACCATTCTGAATGCTTCTTATCACACTGATCATACCCTATGCAGTGCTGAGTCCCAGTCAGCACATAGCATAGACATGCTCAGCTCCTGGGGCTACTTTTGCTTAAGCTCCAAGCTAAGGAAGGAGATTGCTGGAATTACATTCAGTCCAGTGTGCTCAGCATTACCTTGTTCTTCAGGAGATTGCATGTTGCATGGTTAATTATGTAGATATTTGTATTTGTGTTCCCAATGTCAAGTGCCCGCTGTGACATCCAGATGACCCAAACTCCAACTTTCCTTTCTGATTCTGAAGGAAATGGATTTGTCATCACTTACCAAGGCAGTCAAGGCATTAGCCATTACTTAAACTTTTTATAGCAGAGATCAGGGAAAGTTCCCAAACTCCCAATCTATAGGGCATCTGGATTTGAAAATGAGATTTCATTGACATTCAGTGGCAGTGGATCTGGGACAGATTCCACTCTCACTATTAACAGCCTGGAGGCTGATGATGTTGCAATTTATTACTGTCAGCAGCATTATAGTTACCTTCCCAAAATGATACAAACCACAACATAAGCCCCCCAGGGAAACAGAGGTGTGATGTTGGACTGACCTAGCTGCTTCTTTTGAGGTCACCATCTCATGAGAATATTCAGATGCAGCAAGCCTGTGATACTTGTACTTTGATGACTTCATTTAACTTTCTGTGAAGTCCTACAATTCCATTTATTTTGCTACAAATGACAGCAATTTATTCTGGTTTAGTCCTGAATAGTATGCAATTTTGTATGCTTATGATATTTTCTTTTTCCATTAATCTATTCCTGGGTATCGGCTTACCTCGGATCTTAGATGCCGCAATAAATACGGACATTTAATTTGTGCACTGTGCTGCATTATTTTGTCTGTAATTACATCCAGGGTCAAATGGTTAGATCCTGGTTCTATTTTTAGTTTTCTAACGACTCTGCATACTGCTTTCTAGAGGACTTGTACTAATTTTCACAACCAGTATTGTTCAAGGGAGCCCCCATTTGGACATATAATTCCCACCAGGTACTGTTTTTTATATTAAACAGTAGTTTCTAGGGAAGATCCTTCCATGGTCAGTGTCTGCTTTGGCCATAGTACATTGCCAGCTTGCTGCAGTGGCCATGGGACAGACAATCATTTATCATTTAGTACATTGTTTGTTATTGCTATCACTGTCAAAAACTGTTTTCGCTATGGTACTAGAAGTGAACAGCTACATGAATTTCAGTTAAAATTACAACCTTAGTAACTGTTCCACTAGCTAAATCTCATGCTCAGTAGACATCTGTTGCTAATGCCTACCCCATTGCACAGAACAAATATAAGCATTTCATCATCTTACAAAATTCTTTTTGTTAGTTTTGGTCTAAAGGATTATACTTGAATACTCACAGTGGTGAACCCAGAGAAGCAAACCCACCAGCTGTTGGATCAAAAGGCTGTGTGGCTCCAGGTGCTTCCCTGGCTGAAACACCTGCTGCACTTTCATTGCTAGCTCTGGGAGAGTTTCAAGGTTGAGAAAGATGAGGTTACAATGAGCCAAAAAGCCCAGGAAACCTCAGCTTTCCAACTCACACTAAGTTTTTGCCCTGAACATTCCTTCATGATTCCCCTCACCTTCTTTTTTACCCAAACCATGTATTTTACATGCTGCATAGCTCACAGAACCCAGATATTGTCTTAAGATTAGTATGTTTTCTGAATATTTTTGTACCTGAATTAGGTGACTGGAATTTTGTGATAGGGTAGCACTGTGTGCTCCTAAAAGAATCTTTTCTAGATTCCAGTGTACCTAGAGAGATACACTAATAACAAGTCCATGAGAAACAATGTAAAGTCACAAGGAAAATTGCCTGAGACTCAGCCTGTGTAACCCTGTCCAGTGCTGTGTCACAAGTCTGCCAGTAGACAGCAAATAACCACCCAATAAACAAAAGAGGGTAGACTCATATTTGAAATTCTAGGAAAAACATATATGTATACACTGTAAAGCAGCTGAGTTTAGCTAAAGAGAATATACCTCACCTCATATAGTAATGAGAACAATTTTTTTGTGATGAGAACAATTAAATTCAAATTTCTTAGTGAAAATCAAAATATAGTATATTGTTACTAACAAAATCCACCATGTCATGCTGGAGGTCTTTTGAAAATATCTTCATCTTAATGAAATTATGTGACTTTTGCTTTAAATATTTTTATTGCTCATATTAACTTTCAAATGTTTGTTTCCATGTATTATGTTCATATATGAATACAACATTTTTTGTTACATCCATCACCCCATTACCTTCTCTGCTACTCTCATTCCATTACCATTTATTTCCTTCTGTGGGTCTAATAATAATATTTTTCCACTTTTTTTAGAGTTCACAAATATAGGGAAGTAGAAGTACACTCCCAACCATTGACATTGTTCATTTTACATAGAGGACAGGGGATAACATGAATAGTTTACAAAGAAATATTGGGAAATATCAGATAAAGAACAACTCCAAATGGTGAAAAATGAACTTCCAAATGGTAACCAAAATTTTAGCCCTACTATTTTCTTTTTTTTGCTGCTCCTTTTTTCTTTTTGAAATCTCCCAAGTCCTAGTCTTGAAAACTTCTCTTACTTTATGGCCTGTACGTTATACTTTAGATGCCTAGTTAACATTAAAAATTGGTGGGGCATGTTAAACCAGTATTGTTAAAGCAATATCTTATGACAGTGCAGGCACAAAAGGGGATTAAACCACATGTACACAGATTATTTGAGGTGGATATATTAAAAGAATGTCATTCTCTTTGAATATGTCTTTCCTAGCATTCTGAAAAGCTGGAACCCATGAATACAGACCAGTTCAAGATCTTAGGGCTGTGAATAATATAATCACCATTCTTCACCTAGTGCTCCAAACTCATATATCCTGCTTAGTTTATTCCCACCTCATTGAACTTGTTATACTGTATTGGATTTGAAAGATGCCTTCTTTTGTATTTCTTGGTCAGAAGGTTCCCAATAAATATTTGCTTCTGAGTGGGAAGAATCCAAGGGGGGATTAAAATGTAAGTTAACATGGACAAAGCTTCCCCAGGGATTCAAGAACACACTTCCAATTTTTGAGGAAGCATTATTCAGGGACCTTATCCACTTCATCCAAAAAAGTCTAGAAATATCCCAATTTACAGTATGTATATAACTTGTTTTCAGCCACAGAAACATATGAACTATTCCAAGAAGGGATGAAGAAGTTGCTGGAATTGCTCCAGGAAAAGGAGTATCAAGTTTTGTATTAGTCAGGGTTTTACCAGAGAGAACAGATATAACACCAAATATACAGATGTAAAAGAAACAACAAGATTGGCTTATGATGGTCAGCCACAGAGTCGAATGAGGAAGCATGCAGAGGGCATCTACACACTGAAGGCTGAAGGATTCAATTCAAGGTCCGGAGTTCACCTTAGTGTCTAGTGCAAAGTCCACACCAGCAGGCTGATGGGTCTTCCACAGAAGGCTGAAGGCTCTACAATGGAAGGCTGAAGAGTCTGTTTCAGAAAGTTGAAGAGTCTACTCTGGAAGCCAGGAGACCAGATACAACCAAAGGTGAAGACTGGCTCTTCTTCCAAGAATGGAATGCATTCATCAATTCCTCCTTCCCTTTTATACCTCCAGGTGATGAGCCACCCTAGGGTGGGTCTTCTTCTACACCCTTGGGTGTAGAGTTGCTAAACCCATTTAGTTAAACTTCTAAATGTCTCAAGTTGACACAATCAATCAACCACTACAAATTTCAAAGAAAAAGGCTCTAATTTGTACCCATACTATTAAATTTCTAGTTTTTGTGTTGAATAATTGAATGCAAATCCTGTCAGTTTCACAAACTTAGGTCATTTATGTCCTGGGGGTACCTGTTGACAAAGAGGAATTGGAGTTTCTGGGATTATAGGATACTGTTGGTTTTGTGTCTCTAATTTTGTAGGTAGCACCAAGCCTTTGCATGAGGCATTAAGATGAGCAAATACCCCCTCATTGGAATGGAATCCTGAATGACAAGTGGACCTTGAGGACTTGAAAAATGAGTAAGCACCACTGCCCTAGTGCTGCCTGATGTCACAAATCCTTTCTAGTTATATGTACATGAGGAAGAAGGAATTGCTCATGTGTCTTAACACAAATTTTAGGATTTTTGAAGAGACCTGTGGCATAGTTGTCAAAAAGGTTGGACCCAGTGTCAGTGACATGAGCCTCCTACATATACTCCATTGCTGCCACAGCTATATTAATAAAGGATGCAGACAAATTAAGTCTGGTGCAGAATTTGAACATGTTTGTACCATGAACTAGAGACTTTGCTAAGAGGACCTGGTGATAAGTGGCTCTCAGGAACCAGATTAGCACAGTGTCAATAGCCTTGCTAGAGGATCCTAGACTCACTTTTAGGACAATTTGAGCCATTAATCCTGCCTCTCTTTTGCCCTCCTCTTTGAAGTCACCAGAGCATAACTGTACTGAATTCATCAAAATGGTATATTCAGCTTGACCAGACCTACAAAACACCCCTTTTAAGGACCCTGACTTGATTTTGATTTCCAATGGCAGCAGTATGGTAATTGATGGACCCGACATGGAAGGGTGCAGTTGTCACCTTGGATCAAGTAGTTGGATCAGAGGCATGGACTCCTGGGACCTCTGTGCAATGGACAGGCTAATAATACTCACTGGGGTTCTGGAGTAAAGGTAAGACAAAAATGTGAATACTGACTCTTGTTATGTGTTTGCTACTCTACATGTACATGACACCATCTACCAGGAAAGAGGCTTCTTGACAGTGGGAGGAAGACATTAAAAACTCCAAAGAGATTCTGAACCTGTTACAAGATGCCTGGTTGCCCGCTGAGGTGGTGGGTATACACTGTTCAGGACATCAGAGGGATGGGTCAATGGAGGCCCAAGGAAACTGGGCAGTTGACACAGCTGCTAAACAATCTGCCTTGGGCTAGCAGCCTCATTTGGTTCATGTTTTTGTGCCCCTTACTTAAGCCACCTTACTATTCAAAGGAGGACCTTAAGTGGGCAAAGACAGAGAGGACCACTTACTTACAAGAACTAGTGCCAAGTTTCACAAGGAGAGAAGATGTTTCTACTTGAGGCTCTGGGACTTTATGTAACACAAGATGTCTATAGCTCACTCACCTGGAAAAGATGATCATGTTGAATTTGCTTGGTTGTTATTTCTTTGGATGAAGAGTTTGGATATTGTGTGCCTTGGTTCCTGCTTGTTGTGAAGCCTGTACTGATAACAACCTAATTTAATAATCTCAATAGCAGCTGGGCATCCAAAGGAAAGGGAAATTTCCATTTGAAGATGTTGAAGTTGACTTTACTGAACTAAAATCCACGAGTGGAAACAAAAGCTACCTGCCAGTCTTAACCTGCACCTACTTGAGTTGGGTGGAGGCACTTCCCACTAGTACTGAAAAAACTAAGGAAGTGGTTATAGCCATGATGGACTTGATTATACCCCAGTATTGGCTCCCAATAATGGTGGGTTCGGATAATGGATCAAATGACCCAAGGTCCCTTAAATGCTTAAGGGCTTGTATAGAAGCTGTACACAGCCTATTGACCTCATAGTTCAGTCCGGGTGGAGAGACAAAAGTGGGCTCTAAAGAACACCTCAGCAAAACTCTGTCAAGAAACAGGAACTAATTTGTTAATAATGCTCCCTATTGCACTCCTAAGATCATGGTGCACTGCATACCAGAATAATAGCCTCACTCCCTATGAGATAATGTTGGAAGGCCTCTTCCACCCATGCCAGTACTTAAGGACTACTAGAGATTGGAACCCTGGATTTGCATCAGCAAATGAAAGCACTGCATCAGACTATAAAGGACCTTCAAAAAAAGCACTGCTGTGACACTCTTTTCCTATTCATCTCCAATCCATAGGTTCAAACCTGGTAACAGGCCTTAGTTAAATCTTGGAAAGAGGAGTCCCTCCAACTGAAGTTGTAGGGACCTCATTAAGTCATAATAACCATGCCTACTGCTTTAAAATTTGCAGTTTGTGTTCTGTGGATCCATACCTCTAGTGTTAAGAAGTGGACATGAGAAGAACAGAACACTACTGACTCTCCATTGCCACCCAGGACTTCAATGTCACTCAAACTCTGTCTACCACAAAGCTCTCAGAGCCTACAGCACAAGAATGAAAGGATGTGTCCCAATGAAGACTGGAACACCTACCCCAATGAGACAGCTCTTCTAAAGACTACACTGAAGAGACAGCAGACACAAAGTCCTGCCCTCATCATTCTGGAAGCTGATGATCAAATGTATGACTGAAGATTGAGTGAACACCGTACACCAAGGTATCAGTAAATTCACTGTACTGCTATACTATTGAATTCTTGATCCTTTTCCTCCCAGTGGTCCTGGTGTTTGCTGTTGCATTCTGGGCTATATCCTTAGAGGAGTGGGGAATTCCACAGGAGGTTGATTTTGTTCTTTTCCACCTAGTTGTACTTATTGGACTAAGCACTCCCAACTGTTTATATTTTCCTGTGACTAATTTGTTTAAAACTACAGAGGCTATGCCTAAGAATGATGACCCATAATTCACCTGTGCTGCTTCTAATCTTGCTAATGAAGTTTGATGACATTGGTTCATAGATAAGAATGGTCACCCCGATAAACTTAGGAGGCATCTCTGTAATTACACCATTGTGTGCCCACAAGTGCACTCTATTGGATGTAAACAGGCTCTAATTGCAGAACATCTTCTCCTTGGTGACCAGCAATCCATTTTATTTGTTATCCTATATGCTATCTTTGGAACCTTAACTCGTGGCAGGATAGAGGGACTATGGAAGGCTTCACTACATGTAAGGTACTCAAAAGGGCACTCATTAGGGATAATCAAAATGGTGACATGAAACTTGTGGCCCATGGATTATATATGTGTCCAAAGTTAAAAAAGGGAAATTGTAATTATGAAGGAAAAGCATACAGTCCACACTGGTGTTGTGAGACCATACAACTCTGGGCAGAACAGTATGATGAGTCAGACCCAGCAATTAAAACAAAATACCCAAATAATTTGACCCACTGGTAGTCCCAGAATGACAACTTCATCCAGGTATATAGAGAAAAGAGAAAGTTGCAGAACTGGGTACTTAGGCAAGTTCTGTTTGCAGGTTAGAATCATCCTTAATATTAATAATCCAGTTTGAGCAGCAGGGCTCATTTGGGGCATTGCCATGCATATGCAAAGAATAGGAGTACAGACAGACACAAGAATCCTTATCTGCATATCAAGGGTGGAAGTAACACCCCAGAAGCCTGTTGCCTCTTTTCCTGTACTCTTCAGTGAGTTGCATGGTCCTGAAGGCCTGAGACCAAAAGTTTTGCCTAAGGCCCCTCAAAAAAGCAATGTCTCATCCCTGTTAGATATCCAGGTTGGCCTAACAAAGCATTCACAAAGTCCAGCATTTACCAGATTCTTAATGAGACTCAACAACTTCTAAATATGCTGGATCCCGCTATAGCAAAGAGCTATTTGATGTGTATAAGATCAAGTCCACCCTTTAAAGCTATAGCTTCGTCAACAATAGTTACATCCAGTCAAACACTATGATCTCCAGAAGAAGAAGAACCCTACCTTTACTCAGACAGAGAATGTTTATGGGCAGGGATTTTGTGCGAGACAGGGTAATAACAAGGTTGCATGCAACCAGACAAGATCACAAGATTACACCTACAGCATGCCTCAGGGGTTCTGGCTTTTGCATACTAATGGCCTGTTCAAATGCCTAGACCTTAGATAAAAATTTACTCAGATGGGCCCTTGCTTCCTGATGATGCTCATTCCTAAAGTGACAGCTTTCTAGGAGCACTGAGGACCAATGCTTGTTGGTCAACCGCCAGTCACAACACAGGCGAGTGCTATCTTGCCAATATTGGCTGGAGTAAGCATAGCCAGGGCACTCAGAATGAGTGCAGGAGCAATATCTCATTCTGGAACAGGTCTCCAGTGGCTTTGGCAAATAAACTACAGCATAAAACAGAGCATGACAGGGGCATACAAAGTAGTTAAACATTTTTTGCCTTAAAAGATTATTAGGAGGAGATGTGGGGAAAAAGTAACTCTTCTCTGCTGTTGGTGGGAGTGTAGACTGGTGCAACCACTGTGGAAAACAGTGTGGAGGTTCCTCAGAAAACTAGGATTATAGGCACCATTTGAGTCACCTAACACACTTCTGGGCATTTCCAGAAGAACTGAAAATGTCAAAACACAGTGTTATATGTGAACCCATATTTATAGCAGCAAAATTTTTAACAGCCAAATCTTGGAAACAACTGAAATGCCCATCAACCAAGGAAAGGTTAAAAAAGATGTGTTATTTTTATACAATGGACTTCTACTCAGCTATGAAGAAGTATTGCACTGAGGCTTTTATAGGTAAATGGATGAGACTTGAAAACATTTTAATAAGTGAAATAAATCAGACTCATATGTATAAATACTGTTTTGTCTACCTAGTGTAAGAAAGTAAAGAGTAAATATGATCTAAAATCTGCAATAGATATTGTGAAAGGGTAAGAAACTACTCAAAGGGGAAAATTAACTAGGATTGGGGAAAGGAGAAAATGAAGGGAAAAGGAAAAAGATATAAATTTGTTTATATATACTTAAGTAGCTGAGATTATTATACTGCTAGTTCTATTATTTCTAGGAAAAGAACAGTTAATACTCATAGTATTAGATCAGTTTGCATGTATGTACCTGGTCTTCTAAGCAACTATTTTGAAAAGAACAATATGCAATATTACAATCATTGTTAAATTTCTGTCATCTTGTTTTGAAAGTGTATATTGTTATTGTTGTGGAATTTTATTATCTTGTAGTTGATTTTACATCTTTTTTTGGGGGGGGTACTGGGGATCAAACTCACAACCTCACACTTGCCAGGTAGGCATATACACCACTGAGCTAAATCCTTGGCCCTGTCTCTTGGTTTTTTTTGTTGCTGTTTTTCTTTTCTGTGTTTTTTTCTTACTTTGAAATAAAATATTAAACTACAAAAAAGGTCATTAGATGCTTAACTGAAATGAGATTTTTTTCCTTGTCAATTACACTAAACTTGAGTGTTCTTGTGGAGTTTAATATATTTGGACCAAAGGAAATACTTTTATCAAAAGTCATTGTTGGGCTGGGAAGATTTAGCTCAGTGGCTTAAGCGCCTGCCTGATAAGCATGAGGTCATTAGTTCAATCTCTGGTACCAAAAAAAAGTCATTGTTAACATTCCTAAACAATTAATCTGGTAACCACAGACAGATCAGATCAGTTTTCAATGATCTGAAGCTCATGGTATTATTGGATAAAATCTTTGACTCTCAACACTAGACAGTTGTGTGCTATGTCTTTCATTTTAGCAGGAGGAAGTGAGAAGGGAAAACTTTTACCTAGAGACTGACCTGGCTGCACACTTGTACATGCTCAGGCCTTGGTTTCTTCTGAGGACAGGGCCCTGGGCACCATGGCACCCTCACAATTGAGTTCTTCCAGTTCAGCATTACAGTTGCACCTTCTGAGTTTTCTTTTGCAGCCTTGTGTCATAGCACTAAAGAGGAGATCCTTGATGAGGTTCTTTACAAGGGCAGAAAATTAATTTTCCAGGGTGACCTTTATCTGCGTCCTGTCAGGGTGTCCAAAGCACTCTGAGGGGTGTCGAGTCATGGAGAGCATATTCCTCCTCATAGGACAAAGCTGACGATGCTTGGTTTCTCTGAGATAAATGCTTTTGAGGCTGCACAGGTGCTATTCAGAAGACGACCTGATCCTGCGGTATTTTTGCTAATTCCCAAGGTGAGGCAAGAGAGGATGTGGAATCCTGTCCACTGTATCTGAAAGCCGAGGGCATTTGTGTAATGGAAATTTGGGGACGAATAAATTGTTTACTTTGACCTGCACTTGTAGAGAGAAGAGAGGGGAGAATGCACAGGAAGGGATGGTTTGTGGCATGTGGCAGGTCTCTAGGGGAATATATTGATTGTTTATGGAATGTCTGGGCTAACAGCTTAGAAAGTTCACAGTACTGAGATTCAGTGGCCCTTGGGGTTGGCATCATGGTGTTATGTTTAAGGTTTCCACAGAAATTCAGCAAGGAGAAATCATTTTTTTTATTTTGGCCCATAGTTGTCACTGATTATCTTCCTATTTTGTCTCCATCTGTGCATCCTCCAGTCTTTGTAATGGAATTTGTTACATCTCAGAATAGTTTCACTGTGCCACACAGATAATGACTAGAAATAGAAAACAGAAGTTAGTACAAGGAAAAGGTCATTGAATTTCTCTGGAAAATAAGCAGAATGACTTTGTCATCTTACAGGTGATGACAAGAAAGCAAGAGCAGAGAAATATCCAGCATTTGATTTCTGGACACATTGGTGGAATCTTCATTCATAAACCGTTACCTTTTAACTGAAAGGCAAATAAAAACCTGCCTTATCTACAATGATAGAAACTCATTTTTATCATTGTATCTAATTAAATAATAAAAATCAAGAGTGAAAATGTGACAGAAACAAGAACATATTACCAGAAAGAGGATGGCTGTCTTATACAGGAAAAACCTCAGAGCATTTTTCCACACATGGCCACAAGAGGGCGCAAGTACATCACCATGGGGGCAGAAACACTCCGCAGGTGCCCAGAAATGTCCTGAAGTCCTGGGTGATCCTGGATAGTATTATTACTGATTCATTGTCCCCTTTCAAGCTTATGCCTTTCATCCAGGAACAATTTTAACCATTTTTCTGAAATCTCTCATGTCCATAGGCAAGGATCCCTCAGGACAGACTCAGAATGATCTGATCAGAGAATTATTGGGTAAAACCAGTTCTTCAGTTACATATGGTGAAAAGTTGAGCTTCTAGGAATCTGCTGAGATGGTTCACTGAGAAAATACACTTGAAAGATAATCCCAATTTTAACAAAAGAGTGGCCCCTGGGTCCCTGGGTTGTAGATAAGGAATAAAGTGATCCTCATCATGATGGCAGAAAGTCTCAAGCCTCCATGTCCCCCATAGGCCATGCACAGAGGCCTTCAACACCTGCAGATCAGACTAATGTTTCCTCACAAGCATGGTCTCAACCTGACTCCAGAGTTTGGACTACAAGGTGTAGCTTCCAGCTCCCCAAGAACTGTGTATAGAATCTATCAACGACTGAAATAGAAATGCAACACAGTGCATTACAGGATATGCATACCAATGGTGACATTCAGGAACGAAAAATGGGCAAAAGAACTGTTTATCAGAGCATAATGTGAACTCACTATGCTGCAACTAATTTTCATTCAGGTTTGAATCCTCTAAGGTAACATTTGAAATCTCATTTTCATCCACATATCATGACCTATTAACCCTGAGAATATGGTCAGACCATCGCCAGGCAAAGCTCCCACATGAGCTGCGGTGAAGCATCTTTCTCAAGGGATCCTGTGTCTGCTGGACAGGCAGGTACCTGCAACACTGAGTTACAGAGAAACATATGTGCTGATGCCCTAGATTCTGATTAAAATGATGTTTTGCTCTGCTTTTGCTCATCCAGGATGAAGACATTTCCAAATCTCCCTATCAGGATGAATATGGTATTTTAAATATGATCATCAACTAAATTGCACTGACAGCCACCTAGGGCACTAATAAAGCTCATTTCGAGGTGGCCCTGGATGAGTGGTGCAGGCAGGATGGTGGAGTCTGTGTCTGGTCTCTGGCCCCTGTGCTCCATTGCACTGCTCCTCCACTCTTCTTTCCAGTTTCCATGGATTGTGCAGCTTTATGACCCCACCTCCATGTCCCGTGATGTGACCACTTGAGCCGGCTACTGTGCACTGAAGTCTCTGCAGCTGTGAGTCAAACATTCCCGTCCAACTTTTAGATATTTGTGTCATATGTTCTGTTGCAGCAATGGGAAAACAGTTCAATCTACATGATATTGGATTTTTTGCATGTAAATAAATGTTAGTGCCAGGAAAGTGATGTTTATTCTCCTCCAGTGTGGGAGGCAAGTAAGAACAATGACTAAGTACTGTGTGTCAGTGTTGTTACAGGCAGCTGAGCCAGTTAGAAATATCATAGGCAGTCAGACAGGGCTAGCCCCTCCAGGAAGCCGGCACAGAGGACCAAATATCTGATGACCTTGGAGGGGACACACCTCTTGCTGTGGGCCAGATCTCAAGACAGAAGGCAAAACAAATGCAACCACACCGTTAAGTACAATCCTTAGGGAATAAATCTGGATCACCTTGAAGTCAGGAATCATCATTCCAATTCCTAGGGAAGAGTCACTGCTCTCTAACAATGTGTGCTTTCTACAGGGCTCGCTTCCCCATTTGTCCCCAATGTAATCAATTTTACCTAAACTATTGATCTTATTGGCTAACTATAGTTATGTCCCACCTTAAGCCCATCTGCTTTGTGAGTTCCCAGTCTTCCCCTGCTTTGAACCTATGGTTTTACTCTGTAAAAGTCCCTGGAAAAGACAGAGTCCTGGGCAACACTCAGGACCCCCTTATGTCTCTCTTAAGACAGAATCTTTATTTCTCTCAATAAAGATATTTTACTCTTCACCTTCGCTGTTCCTAAAGCTCATTCTTTGATTTTAGAGAACATGAGCTCCCACTGGACATAGTAGGTCTGGAGTTTCATTCCCCTATATCAGTTAGAAGCCTTCCACCAAGATCACTGGACGGAGTTGAGAGTTTGCTTTTGCTTCATAGACTCTGGACTGGGACTCATTTAGGTAACACATTTTTATGCTTCAGTTTTGCTTTGTCTTTGCCAGTTGTTTATAATTACTTGTGATAATTGCTTGCTATTTGCCCATTGTTTCTAATTGCTTTGTCTCATATAGTTTTATTAAAATAATGTGATTCTAAGTTAAGATATTCAAAATTTACAATGTTATGATATTTCTTTAATGGTATATTATTATTATTATTTTGTTCTTGTACAAGTTAAATTTAAAATGGTTGCTAAGGTTACTGGTACTCCTTGCTTGACTATATTTAGACAATAGCACTAAAGAAAAATATCAGAATACCTCTAACAGGCTTTAATGTAAACTTCTGTACAATGGTTCTCTTAAATGGAAATATAGCTCAGACTTAGAAAATATACATGCCAACAATAATAAACCAGGACCTCTTCCACCATTTAAGCAGCACTAGGCTAGTGGCAGGTCTTAAGACTTGCAGGACAGATTTCACTGAGACAAACTGGCTCTGATCCTCCTCTACACTCTAGAGGAAATGTCAAGCCTATTCTGATTCAGTTTCCTACCTTTGACTTTACCTCTACTCATTTCCCACTTTGTACTTTCCTTATAGAGGCATGCGAAATTAGGAAGATAGATTATTCCAACCTATTCCTTGTTAGGTAAGCCCATAGAAAATGAGCCTTTGCTAATGCTAAAGACAGGGAAGTCATCTTAGATAGTGGACACATATCCTGTCTCTGGGTCAGATGAGACATGGATAGGAATTGTGCTGTCCAGAAGAACACACATAAGAGCCATGTCCTGGCTCAGTGTTCTGGGAAAATATCCTCTGGAGATTAAACCTGAGACACAGTAGGGAGAACCAGCTTCCTATGACAGTGAAAAAAGCTACCCCCAAAAGCAGCAGACATAGAGGACCTAAACACATTAGGATAAGGAGGTGCTCCAATCTCTCAAGTTGTGGATTTTAAAAACCGTAAATTAATAGAGCAGTAGGTAATGATCTTGCTCAGGCTTTTAACTATCCCTTATAGAATTTTGATAAACAGTGGTTACTCTGCCAGGTAATTAATCACTCTTATAGCAGCTGCCACCCTCAAAAGCAGAGGACAGGTTTCCCACCATCTGTTTGGTGAATCCCCATTGAAGCCAGTGGCCAATGGAGTCAATGGAATGTTGACCAGACAGACAGCTGGATTCCTTTCTGGAGACTGATCTCTGGTTATCTGAGCTGATAGAAACTGAGAATTGAGGGTTCCTGGCTAGGGCAACTCTCTGGTGGACACCCAAAAGTTCCTCAGTGAACATTTGCTCATGACCACTGAAAATCTCTACTTTTCTATCATCTTTATTTCTAAACTTTTCAGTGGAGTTTCAGATCACTGAGACTACTTCCCCCCACCCTCAGAGATAAGACTGAGGTAGCTTTCAACAGTTGTTTACATCTTACAACAGGTAGTAGAAAAGGATTTGCATTTTTGCCTTACATATGTTAATTAAAAGTAAACAGGCTTTTTTTTCTGTGTGCCTAGAAAAATGATGTGCCTTTTTCTAATGTAAACTGTGATTGCTAGATAATGATTTGTAAATTTAACCTATGAACTTCAAAGATATAGAAATTTAAATGAAGTATAGCCTTATCCTGTTACTAGGAAAGGTTACCTAGGTAATTAAGTGGGAGACAAATACCTGGAGACTCCTTTGCTCCGTGCACAGGGCAAGGCTCCTCCAGTCAACTGTTCTTCCTATCTCTAGAGGAAAGGAGAAAAGCATCCTACTTCTAACTCACCTTTTAACATATGTTCCCTTCCAATAAGCAAAGTAGTTTATTACAAAGTTATGCTTCCTTCTTTAAGCATTCCTTATGGAAACAAAGTCCATTAGCTATCTGGGAAGATAAGATTGCACGTTAGGCCAAGGGTGGATAGGCTGACCAAATCTATCTTCCATTCTCTCCAGATGGTAGCCACCTACACTGGAGTGGTTTAAGCCCAGGGATGCCTAGGGAATATTTAGCAAATAGGAATAAAAAGGGATTCCTTGTTTATCTCCTTTATTTGCATAATTAAATAGCTCAATTCATAGCTCAGTGAAAGATCCTGAGTTCAATGCTCAGGTACAAAAAGCTTTCATACTTATGTCTTGCTTCTATATTACAGACATAGGCAATACAATGCCAAAGCCCCTTATGCCTTTGGAATGCATTCTTAAGCACTGGAAGATGTTTGACACTTCCATGTTGAAAAAGAGACGACTGGTATTTGTCTGCAGGGGTGTGTGACCTACCTACCACCTAGAGCCAAAGGAATGCAGAGGGAAGTATGAATTATGATGTTCTTTTACAACTAAAATCATATTGTAAGAAAGAAGAAAAATAGTTAGAACTTCAGTATGTTAAAATTTTTTTTGCATTAGAAGATAATTCTTATCTATTCTGCAGGTATAATTATAATCTTTATGAGATCACTCCCATTCATAAGTCTCTTTCTCTCAGTGACTTAAAGCCAATTAAGCTAAAACTAGGAAAATTTTCAGATGAACCTGATAAGTACATTGATGTCCTTGGAGGATTTACTCAAACCTATGAGCTAGGCTGGAAAGATATAATGTTACTCTTAAATCAAACATTGACTTCTAGTGAGAGAGAGGAAGCATTACAAGCTGCTATTGCCTTTGGAGATGAATATCATATTGTCACTTTTAGAAGGCCAGAGGATAGACAGCCAGGGGAACCACCAGTTCCCACTGGGGCATAAGCAGTTCCTACTCAAGACCCAAGTTGCCTGCCAACAATGCAGGAGATTGGAACAAGTGACATTTGCAAGTGTTTATTCTTGAAAGTCTAAAAAGGACAAAAACCAAGCCTTCTAGTTATTTTAAATTGTCAGCTGTTTCTTGGGAAAAAGGTGAAAACCCCTCTGACTTCTTAGATCAATTATAAGAGGCAATAATAAAACATGTCTATAGATCCTGATTTGATAGAGGGAAAGATTTTCCTTAAAGACATGTTTATTACTCAGTCAACTCCAGATGTTAGAAAAAAAGCTACAAAAGATAGCCTTTGCTCCAGCTAGTTCACTTGATACTTTAGTAAAAGTTGCCACAATGTATTTTATAACCACAATGAGGAAAAAGCCAAGGAGAAAAAACAGAGACCAAGAACAAGCAGCTTCTTTGTTTACAGCATGAAGAGAAACAGACCCTAAGTCTGATTCTCGCAGCTTCAACAAGAATTAAAAGACAACACAGACCAGCTATCACTGCCACAAGCCAGATCACCTTAAGAGGGACTGCACTCAGAAGCCCCCTGGGCCATGTCCCAACTGCAAAGGTGACCACTGGAGATCAGACTGCCCTCTGAAGCCAGGGCCCCAGGGTTCAGCCCCATCTTATCAGTTGGTCCAACAGGATTAAAGGACCCCAGGACACTCACTGCCCTCTCCCTCTGGCCGGACTGTCATCTCCACAGAGGAGCCCCAGGTGATCATGACTATAGCAGAAAAAGAAACCAGCCTGTTGCTGGATACTGGTACAAGCCTCTCGGGGTCCTTTTCAGGCCTGGCCTTCCTTCTAGTCACCACACCTCGGTAAAAGGAGTCACTGGTGGGGAGGTAATTTGTTATTTTTCACAACACTTAGGTTGTAACTGGGATGGTTTTCTTTTTACCCATTCATTTTTGATTATGCCTGAACGTCCAGTTCCTCTCTTAGAAAGAGATACTTTATTATCTTTAAATACTGTGACATATATGCATCCAGGTCAGGTATGCTGCCTTTCCCTTGTGGAGACAGAAATCCTGAATTTTGGGCAACTAAGGGTAAAATAGATCAATAAATCCACAGGACCACGCATCTCAATTAACATGGACTGTGCTCCCCCAAGGTTTCAGAGATAGTCTTCTTCTTTTTAGACAAGTGTTTTCCCATGACTTGGCATGTTTTAAGTTTTCCCAGGTCACAATCCTGCAATATGTAGGTGACAAACTGTTATGTGCCCCATCCGACAACCTCTATAGCCAAGACACATGTGCTCTGCTAAATTTTCTAGCAGACAAAGGTTATAAGTTCTTTAAATCCTAAGTAAACTTTGGTCTTGAGGTAAAATATTTATGCCTCATTATATCCAAAGAGACTCAAAGACCAGGAAAAAAGGGATTAAATCCATTTTCTCCTTCCCACAGTCCAAAACTCTAAAACAGCTAAGGAGATTCTTAGGAGTTACAGGCTTTGGCTGCCTTTGGATAATAGGGGGAAACTGCAAAATATAAGGAGATAGATGATCTTTTATTATAGGCTGTCCTTCAAAATTGGATGGCATTAGAGAGAGGATTGTGTGTTGTTTCTTTCATACTAGCAGGGAGTGAGAAGGGAAATCATTCACCATGAGACTGACCTGGATACACTCTTGTGCGTAGTCAGAACTTTCAGCTTTCACAGTTGAGTCCTTCTGCCAGCTGCTACAGACAACTAGGATTTTATCTGTGGCTCTATTTTCTGAACACGACAGATATTTTCAGTTACAATACTTACAAGTGAGGGCTTTAACCCTTCCTATGTCTGCCCAAAATGCTGCACTGAACAGGACATTTGCATATTACTCACTAGGGAGAAACACTCCCTGCAAATTGATATAAAAGCTAAGCTGTATTCCTGCTTTGTTTCACCAGCACACCTTAGTTAGACTTTGAAAAAGGTAGACACATGCTCATTTTCTGGGGCTGATGGTGCTCTGGGTCCCTGGTAAGGACAGAGGAAGCAAAGGAAGTTGAATGGGCTGGGAGGGCTGTGTTTAGGGCCCACTACTTCCCACATATGCACACTCTCCATCTGTTTGACGTGGGTCTTGTACTGTAGATATGACATGTGCTAGTTTAAATTCTTGACAGGGAGCATGATTCTCTAAAAAGAGTGAGAACCTGTGTGTGGAAATATCTGACACAGAAAAATGGAGATGGGGTAGACTTCTAGAGGCATTTTTGTGCTTTGTGAATCTGTGTTTTTTTTTTTTTCTTTTTTGTACCAGGGATCAAACTCACAACCTCATGTTTGCCATGCAGTGATCAGACTCACAACCTCATGCTTGCCAGGCACTAAATATTATTGTTTTTGTATTCAACATTTTCACAATAGGAAAATGCAATCATACCACAAACATAATAAACAGAGAGTAAGTAACAAAAGGAAAATCGTAAGTAATGGCTGACAATGTTTATACAAAATCTTGCACTTTGTTATAATATTAGGTTCTAGAGTGATATTGCAAGGACCCAAACCACTTTCCACTGGTCACCCCTGGAGAGCTTGCCTCCATCTCTAGCAGATCTAGTCGAAATGTCCCATATATTGATGGATCCCATTATTTGTGTTGGTATTTGCAGAAGCCAAGACACTTTCAGAGTTTTTAACCCATTTAGTTTTCAACTGAGCATCTGGAGACTCAGGGAGCTTCAGTGTAAATGGATCATGGACAAATTTCATAATAAAAATCAGAAAGATGGAGACTGAGGATGGGGGGATTTATCATTGCATGCAAACCACATGCAGTGTATTCAGCTCCAAAACAGAGCTCGCAATGATACAGCCTAGAATGTAAACCTCTCTGATGGAGGTGGCACAGCTGCCACATGTATGGCACATACAGGGAAATCAGGGAACCCACGTTCTTTTCTCTGTATCATGAGTGCCCTGGTGACAGCCCAGGCGTCTCACACTTGGGTCAGCTTTTCTGCAACCTCTCTGGGTGAGACAGTGAGGGGGTCCACATGGCCTGTGATTAACAGCAGCTGTGGTGACAGTGACAGCTGTCTGACAGCACATACTCAATATCCCCTGGGAAGACATTTACCAAGGTAATTTACTCAGTTTAACAGCCAAACTACTGTTGTAGAACAGTAACAATTGAAATATATTTTGAATATTTCTAGTTTACTCTGTGTATTTTTTTAAGCAGCATGTTACGCTTTGCGTCTTGGTGTCTCGAGGGTATGGCCATACCACCATCAATGCACTTTATATTGGAAGCAAGATGGCCCCCAGTGCTTTATGAGATTTTAGCAGGAACTTTTTGGAGGTGGCTGGATCTGGAGTGTGTGATGCTGGGATCAAGTGTGCATTTACTCAGTTGGCTCACTGTTTGCTTTGGCTCGTTTATGGTAGGGTTTTTTTTTTTTTTTTTTGGTACCGGGGATCGAACTCATGACCTCGTGCTTGCCAGGCAGGCACTTAAGCCACTGAGCTAAATCCCCGGCCATTTATGGTAGGGTTAAGGATGTCCCACCTTTGGTCTGAGTGCTGTCTTCCCTAAGCATGAGTAGACTGGATAATATATAAGGGATAGAAAGGGCCTCTGATAATTTGTTGCTTGTGGCTTGGTACCACCCTTCTGGGTACTTTTGGCCTGCTCTGATTTTCCATAAACTCTTTGTCTGCTGTGATGTTCCTCTGCCACCCCACCCCAAGTTGGAGCCAGCTGACTATGGCTAAAACCTTTACAAACTGGAAGCCAAATAAATTCTTACTCTTTTCACTTTAGGTGTTGGATATTTTGTCTAAGCAACAAGAAAAGTAACAAGATATAGAAAAAAAACCTTCATAATATTGGAAAATCACATTTTTCTACTTATTTAAATTCCTATTTCTTACAATAAACTATACTGCCCATTACCACATTACAAAAACCAATGCATACAAGTATCCTTGAAGAAATTTTGTTTTAATATAACAAGTAAGCAATGTTTGAGTTTTCAGTGTTCACTTATGTTTGAGTAAATTCAGAGTAGATATATGACGCTAATGCTTTAAAAACTCACTTTATGTCATTTCAATTTACTGAGCATAATGGAGGTTTAACACTTTCAACATTGTGCTTTGAACCTAAGCCATATAAACTGACAAAGAGACGGATGAAATTTTTGTCCATATATGTCAGAATTGTTTGATATATTTCACTTCGAAACTGAGTTCGACATTTTTATATTTATTCTAAATATAGTACTCTTGGTAATATATTTCAATAAAAAGGATTTCAAAGGAAGGATAGATAGTATTTTAACACTATATTCTCAATATCCAAAAGGAAATTTGAACTCTACAATTTCACTCTAGTCATAAAGTAAAATTATTCTTTGAATAGAATCTGTTAAAAATACTATTGCAAAGTTATGTGTGAATGAATTAGTCAGCTTAACTCTTAGTGCAACACCATAACCATCACACACACACACACACACACACACACACACACACCTTCAAGGAGGAGATGTTTAATTCTTCTGATGGTTATAGAATTTCAATCCATGGCTGGCTGGCTCCAATGTAGAAACTGGCAGAACGGCATGATGAAGCAAATTTGTTTGGTTCTTGGTATTCCGGAAGTGAAAAAAAAGAAAATAAGAGACAAATCCATGTACTCTAGAGGAGTGAGCTAGGCAAAAGAAGGGACAACAAGGATGTTGCAGATCCTATTCAGATATAAGTGTGGTCTGCTACCTCTCCGCAGCATGTCAGAAACCCAAGTTAATAGAAACATCATTATATTCACATCTGAACTCCTGTCAACATCATACCAAAGCACACCTCTTTTAAATCAGATTTAATATGCAAATAAGGGCCATATAAATACAGAATAAAATCCATAAAAGCAAACTTGTATGTGCCTCACTTGTGGGTACTTCATTAAGTCACTCTTCTATCAAGGATATGGGCCTTCTGATCCATCGGGTCTCTGCATGTTGTAAATACTAACACATAGCTCAGAGATAAGAGTTTTAGATGAAACATTTTTAATCAACACATTAAAATCACTTTTTACTATTAAAATGCTATTATCTGTCTTAAAGTCCTATCTGAGACCTGGAGATTCAGAGACAGGAGGACTTGGGCTGTGACACACTCTTACTGCCTTTTTCATCCAGTGCACTCAGGTCCCCTGTCCAGGGAAGACTTTGTAAGGGATTATGGTCAGCCAGTTTGAGCCCAAGGAGTCTGTGTAAACCATGAGTGAGGGTGGAAACAATGGGCATCCGAGGTGAGTTCTGACGCCAAATCATGCAAAAACGAAATAAAAAAATTCTTACTCCAGATACTGTAAAGTTATAATTACAAAAGATCCAGAAATCCAACTGTAAAATGTTTTTATTATCAAGAGTACTCTTTCAAAAACTACATGTATTCACTTCTCACTGGATACATGAAATTGTGGATATATAATTATGAAATTTACATATGGTATCTGTATTGCTGTTCACTCCATATAATCACAGAGTGGTCTTTTTCCTTATCCCCACCATATTTTCAGTGTTAAGCACACATTAGAGCTCCAAGTAGTGGCAAAACCCTATAACCATAGCACACAATAGACTGAGGCAGGAGGAGCACCACGAGTTTCAAGTCAGCCTGGGTTACACAAATGCTGTTCAGGCCAGACTGTACCACACAGCAAGATCCTGTGCCAAATAATTAAATACACAATTAGATATCCTTTTAGACAATACAGAGCTGCTTCAACCCTTCCAAACCAGTTCCGCTCAGTACAAACACAATGAGTCACCAGACACTTAGGAGTCATCCTTGTCACTGCCCTTCAGATAAACCACGTTCTCAATTTAAGGACCTCTGTCCTCCCACAGTCCTCTTTTTCTAGAAGATCTAAACTGTTAGAAACCTCTCTGCCTCGTGGTAAAAGGGAAAACTGCTTCAGGTCTTACACAGGAAATAAGCACTAAGCATTAGCACCACCTTAAAACATGTGGACAGCAGCATGGACATGCTGAGCCATAGGCATTTTGAACAAATCAACCAGAACCCCAGCCCTCTCTGAGCTTCCACTTTACTAAGAGGGAAAGACCATAAACAAATAGCATTTCTACTGCTGCCCGATACTCAGCTCCCACTGCCTACCCACTCCCCAAGCACTGCCATGACTCAGTGATATGGGTTAATAGGTGTTCTCTTCACACTTTCTTGAGATCAATGTGATACCAGCTTTGTATGACAGATATGGAAATGGTCCTTCTGTTTCTATTCCATGGAAGAAATTTAGGAGCAGTTGTGTTAGCTTTTAAAGATGTAGTAAAGTTCAGCAAACCGATGGTCAGTGTGAGTGTTTTCTACATAACCATGAGAAGTGGCTGCTGCGTCTACTACATACAAAAAATGTAGAGTTCGTTGCTTTTCTGCTGCCCACTCAGGCAATTGGGGTGCTTCTCAAGACGGCACCCCAGAATCAGCAGTATGTGCATCTAACAGGAAAAGTCTGAAATGTCTCCCATAGAAATTTGGTACTCAAAACTCAGTTCTCTGTCCCACACTGCCTATTTGTCTGCTAGCTACTCTGCTCTCTTGAGTTACATTACGATTCTCCTCGTTAGCCCCCTAGAAGAAAAGGTGGCCATCCCCACCTAGCTATGACACATTCAGTGTTGGTCTTCTCTATTTATGTTATTTCACTTGCTGTTTTCAATATCTGCATCTATGTGCTTTTATATGGTTACTGACATTTTTGGACTTCATTCCATGCTTGCCTGTATCTGTTGCTTCAGCAAACTACTGCATACCTGCTGATTTATGGAAAGCACCTAGAGAAGCCTGTATGTGCTGGTGTCCTGGATTCCCTCAGGATGACATCTCTGAGTGTAAAGGGGCTTGTAATATGGATGTAGATAAATTGCAGAAGTAAGCAGAAAGTAGATTTAGTGATTCAGTTAAGGCCCTGGAATTGTAGTCTTTTTCCCTACATTTTTCATTTGTTTCAGGAGTCTACATTTTAATTATGTGTAACTTGATAACTCTGATATGTAAAGAATCAAGAATTCTGACAGTTCTTGATAAGGTTCTGATAATTATAAAATATGGAAAGTACAATATCATATTTTTCTTCTACCTGAATACATTCCTGCAGAACAGTGCTGATAACTTACTATAGCAAAAGTATCAGGGAATCATAGAGTGGGGAAGACTACTGCTCTCAATATTAATGATATGTTCCAAACTCAGGGAACCTGAAACCAACACCAACAGTATCAACAAGAACCTGTTCACTGTGTGGGATTGTGGTGTGTGTAACAGCCATTTGATTGTTGGAAAGACAGTAAAAGATGTGATGAGCATCTACAGAGGAAAATAAAATTGTAGTCAAAAGAAAAAAAGATCAATTTTGTACTCTGGTCACAGTGGTTAAATTATCCACTGTAAATAAATTTATACCACTATGGTCTCATCTGGGGTTCCTAAGGTCACTGTTTCTGTGCTGAGTTACTGAGATGAGCAAGTCTTGCAGCTGTGCCAAAATTGCCCAGCCCTGCTGATTTGCATGTGCACAGAGCATGGCCATGGGTCCTGGGTACTTCTTCATAGGCTGCTCATACCCAGTGCAGGACTCAGTCCTGGTCAGCACACAACATGGACTTGAGGGTCCCTGCTCAGCTTCTGGGGCTCCTGCTGCTCTGGCTATCTGGTAAGATGGGGAGCACTGGGGATTTACACAGCACTGTATGGTCAGAGCCAACTGAATTTTTGGTAAGTTCTTTTCTCATGGAATTAATGAAGTAAACATTTTGTTTTTATGTTTCCACTGTCAGGTTGCAGATGTGACATCCAGTTGACCCAGTCTCCAACTATGGCTGCCTCTATGGGAGAAAAAATCACCATCACGTGCCAAGCCAGCCAGGGTATTAGCAATTATTTACACTGGTATCAGCAGAAACCAGAGCAAACTCCTAAACTCCTAATTAGTTATGCAACCACTTTGCAGTCTGGGGTCCCCTCCAGGTTCAGTGGCAGTGGATCTGGGACAGATTTCACTCTCACCATCAGCAACCTTCAGCCTGAAGATGTTGCCACTTATCATTGTCAGCATGATTATAAGTGGCCTCCCACAGTGATACAAGTCATAACAAAAACCTCCTAGAGAAGCAGAAGTGAGGCTAAGATACCCCAGTTTCTCTTCCTGGTGTCTGCACCTGATAAAAGTGGTTCTCATATGCAGCCAGGATCTGAAGGTCATTTCAAGGTTTTAGAGAAGGGGCCTGGTGGGTCCTTGCTCCTTACACCTGATTCCGCCTCTTGAGCTCTAGCAACACAGACATGATGAGGCCTCTCCTAATTAAGTAAATGACCCAAATAACTACACCTTTGGAGTATGAATTAAAGCAAGTCTTGAGATTGATACAGCAAATGGCAAGCAATGGTAACTCTTCTGAACAGAAGTATAAAATAAAATACAGAGAATGGGAATTTAATTTCTGTTCAGTGACCAGATATGTGGTAGTGAAAGAGGTCTACATAGGAAAAAAACACACACAGTGAGCCAGACATTGTGGTGTTTGCCTGTCATCCCAGCAGTATTAAATCAGAGGCAACATGACTGTCATAAATCCAAAGCAAACGTTGGACTGTATAATGACTTTAAGGCCAGTTTGAGTTACATCCTGAGATCAAAAACAAAGCAAAACAAACAGAAAACACAACCACTCCAACATCAAAAGTAGATTCTAGAAAGACAGATTCTCCAATCCTGATCTAGAAATCCAAGAACACCTGAAACATGGATTACAAGCAGAAATTGTTTTAGGAAAAGTAATTCAAATGTAGGCAACTTTCCAAATGACTAATTTTATAATGATTAGAAACCAGATGCTAGAAATACAATATTCAGTTGTCAGAGCACATTTACCACTCTGGTTATGGTTTCTCAAACCATATGGTCCTCAGATGTGAGCGGAAAACTCCAACGTGGGAGCACTGATATTCTCCGCAGCTTATAGCGCAAATACACAGGTGATTCTCCACTCCTATCTCTTTCTGAAGATGTGCACAGATCATGTTGAATCATTCTCCTCTACCTCTGTGACTCAGAGGACATCTTTGAGCATGTCTCTGGAAAACATGAGTTGCAAAAAGCAGTTCAGGGGAACTACTTCCAGAAGTGATGGTGAATATAGCAACAGCACAGATCAGCTCACTTCTTTTAATGCTGCTATTTACCCCAGCTCCTAATTTTGTCAGGTAAGTAATAGTCCCACAGTATTTTTAAGTATGCCATGAAGTGGAATCAGAAAGTTGTGATCAGAGCAAGAAGGTTCCATGAAGTCATAGTGTCAACACTATTTTAAAAATTTAGATGATATTTGTAAGAATTGTTTGACAAAAAGTACACCAAAGAACAAAGGCAAAACATGGACCAAAGTCAACCTACTGTGGATGTGGTCTTATTTTTCATCTCCAAAAATTTGTCCAGTGTGCTGTATTATTGTCACTATCATTGAGATTTTATGAATGAAATGTTTCAGAGTCTCATTAGCCCTGCTGACTGACAGTCTGTGTTTAGCATGTAAACATGTGATGTATAGAAGGACTGAGACGCTATGCTTAGAAGCTTATTTCAATCAGTGAGAATCTCCTGACAGTCAGTGAGTCTCTGGAAGGACATTTCTATTTTAAAGTCTGCATTAAAAATGACTTACCTGTGCTTTTTCTTTTTTCTTCTTAAAACAAAATATTTGAAATGGTACATTATAAAGAAAATAGGCTTTTTTCACTGAATTTTAGAGGTGCCACGATCACGATTGTGCAGGCCCATCTGCTTGTCCTCTGGTAACATACAGACATCACTGTCAGACCGAGGCATGTAAGTAGACAGGAAACCGTCTGTATACTGGGGCAGCCAAGCACGTAATGTGGCTTCACTTCATCACACCACCCTCTTATTAAGAACAGCCACTCTGTCAGAGGAGCACTGATCCCTCCCACAGGCAGCACCTGCAGTAACCTCACCATTCCATACCAGGCCCCAGCAACTAACAGCTCTCTAACTCTTCAGGGGTTACACTGGGAACCCAGCCTCCAGGACGCAAGTCCTGCTGAGTAAGCCATATCCAGATCTTAGCACCACTAATCTCCATTTTATTAAAACAAAATGAAATTTGGAACACTTTAAAAGTACTACCCTCATCGAAGGATAATATACATGTATATTTGTTAATGGAATTATCCATTCTTTTCCCTTGTGAGCAAATTTGAGCATTTTCTTCACTCCTTTAAGTGATCATGAGACTGTTGGAATCTAAGAAATCATTGATTTTTAGTATCTGTCCCTGATCAAACAAAATTTGGAGATAGGATGAGTGACCTGCAGGTGAGCTCTGCCAGTGCAGCCCAACCGGGAATGTGAAGATCCAGAGACATGAAGTACGTGTTGTGTGTTCTCAGTCCCTGATTTCTTTGGGGTTGTTTATCAATAATTTTTCAACAAATGCTGACCAACAAATAATTCCCACATTTACCCAGTTATATAAGTGTTTGTTATAAATGTGTAGCTTTAATATAAATTTTTAATAGTGAATATCTTGAGAAGTTAAAATTAATACTATTTCAATAAAGGGGTGAAATTCATACCATTCTGCCTACACACATAATGTAAATATAGGTGCACCTGGTTTACTAGATAAGTGCTTGGATACATATAAACAGATAAGCATGTATTCAAGTCTCTGTTAAATTTTTAAGTTAATTCAAGCATTTCTTTGTATTTCTGGACTATTTTTGGTAATGTAAACATGTTTTAGCTTTGACATTTGTCAGCCATTTGATTTTAGCTAACATCATTCCACCCTGTTACTCACTGATATCCTACACGAATAGAACTCATAAACTGTAAACTTCAGATGTCACACCTCATGGTAGCTTGTCATAGCATAAGTCAAAAAAGGGATGTTTTTATGGCTTATGGATGGCTGTGCTGAACAGTTTAGAAAGTTTTCTGTAACTAAGATTCAGTGGCCATGGTGGTTGGCATCACTCTTATGTTTAAGGTTGCAACAAATATTCATCGAGAGGAAATAACTTGGGTTTTTTTTGTTTCATCTCGTAGTTGTTAGTATCTTACTACTGTATCTCCCTCTCTGCATGTTTCCATCTTTGTAATTTAAAATCATAACATCTCACAATAATTTCATCATTCCTTGCAGATAACAGCTGGAAATGGACAACAAATGTTAGTAGAAGCAATAAATAACTGAATTTCTTTGGAAAATATTGAGGTTGACTCTATTGTTTTGAAACTGGTAGATAGAACGTAATGAACAGTAAAATATGATTGCACATTTGGATTCCTGATTCATAAATTACTTTTAACTGAAAGCCAAATATAACAAACTAATTTAACCATAAATTGACACAGTGCCTGAAACTCATTTGTGATTGTGGTATCTAATCAGACAACAAAAAATAGGTGTGAAAATGTGTCAGAAACAAGGAGCTGTTATTGCCTATTGCTAGGAAAGGATGACTGTCTTGAAACAGGAAAAAGCGCAGGATGTTTCTCCACATTTGGCCACAAGAGGCAGAAAGAGCACAACTATGATTGCAAAGGAAGCTCTTCCTGTATCTAGAAATGTCCCACAAGCCCAATTGAGCCTAGAGTCCTCATGCAAGGTTCCTGCCTCCTGGACTGAAAGAAGGCCAATGAGCATGGTTGACTGAGGCCCTGCAATCTGCTGGACCCAGTACAGCGTCCCAATAGCTCACCAGAAACTCAAAAGCTGGAACCTAGGTTTCCAACTTTCCACAGGTCACCAGAACTCACCTGGGGCAAACTCCACCCCTCTGCAGATTCTTGGCTCTCTTTATTGAGATGTAGAAGCTGGGCATGGAGAACTGGGGCCAGCAGAGCCCCAGGGCACAATCCCCTGCCCTAGGGATGTGGATATGAACTCAATCACTGGTAGCACTGGTCTCAAGCTGTCCCCAGGCCAGCCTAATTGAGCCCAGAGTACTCGTTCAAGGTTTCTGCCTCCTGGCCTGAAACAAGACCACTGAGCATGGTTGACTGAGGCCTTGCAATCTGCTGGACCCTGTCCAGCATCTGGGTAGATCCCCAGGAACTCAAAAGCCAGAATGTAGGTCTCCAACTTTCCCCAGGGCATCTGAAATGAATACACAGTTCACAGATGAAGAAATATGAATGGCGAAAAATATATGAAAAAATGTTCATCATCATTAGTCATTAGAGAAATGCAAATTAAAACTACACTGAGATTCCATCTCACCTCAGAAAGTATGGCCAGGATAGAAAAAAACTACCAACAAGTGCTGGAGAGGCTGTGGGGAAAAAGGAACTCGTCTGCACTGTTGGTGGGATTATAGACTGGTGCAACCACTGTGGAGGTCAGTCTGGAGATTCCTCAAAAATTGGGTTTGGAAGTCCCATTTGTCCCAGTTAGTCCACTCCTAGGCATATTCCCAGAAGAACTGAAAACGTCATACTACAGTGATATATGTGCACCCATGTTTATAGCAGCACAATTTGTAATAGCCAGATCTTGGAAACCACCTAAGTGCCCATCAACTGAGGAATGGATAAAAAAGTTGTGGCATTTTTATACAATGGAGTACTACTCAGCTATAAAGAATGATCACATTGAGATGTTTATAAATAAATGGACACGACTTGAGATCATACTCATAAGCGAAATAAACCAAACTCATATGTGTAAATACTGTATAGTCTCCCCAGTATGAGAGTTGGTAAGAGTATATAAGATTTTATGGTAATCATGATTTCCCATTTCATTGCTTTGAAGCCTTTCAATGCTTTCATTCATCAGTTGGAATGGTTTATTTCAGTTTTGTTTGACTTTAGTATGCATGATGGTATGAACAGCTGTTTTGAAGAAAACAAATCATTTTGGCAGCCATTGCTGATTTAATATCATCTTCCTTAGAAGTCCTACTATGCTTCTACTCTGCCGTTACCATCGGTTCTATCATGTTGTGTCTTATTGGGATTTTAATATATGTGATAGTGTAAACAAATCTTTTTATTCAAAATGAGATATTATAGTAGCCATTGATCATAGTTATTCAGTTCAGAATGTCCTGCAATTCTTTCATTCTCTTGAATGGTTTTATACTATTGGGTTATCTTTGATATTATTGTATCTGAAACTATGCTCAACTATAGCAGAGTAAGAGATATTTTGACAGCTACTGTTAATGTCCAGTTGTCTTATTATAAAGTGTGTTGCTTATGTTGTTCTGTTCTGATCTGCTTTGTTATGCCCTCTTTTGTTTTATTCTCTTAAAAAAAGAAAGAAAGAAAGAAAGAAAGAAAGAAAGAAAGAAAGAAATGCCCCGGAAGCCTGGGAATTCTTAGAGAGTACTTTCACTGATCTTTCTTTCTTTCTTTTTCTTTCTTTCTTTCTTTCTTTCTTCCTTCCTTCCTTCCTTCCTTCCTTCCTTTCTGTCTCTCTCACTCTCTCTCTCTTTCTCTCTTTATTTTTTCCCCATTCATTTTATTTTATTTGGTCCTTGTTAAACTATTCTGAACCAAGTGTTTCCCCTCCAAATTTACTGATAAGGAAAAATGGCTTCAAGGAAATTAAATAATCTCTCCACAAAAGATTTAACTCAATTCCTCATTAAATATTTAAACTGGAATTGTAGGCTAATCTAGTTCATGTTCTTTATACTGACATAGTCACTAGATACTTCTAATATTCATGTGCATAGTATAGTGTCATCCACTTATATTCTCTAGATACTTCCAATGTTTAAAATATTAACTAATAATATTTTCACTGATTTTTTATTGGTAACCAAAATTGCATTACAATGCTAGCTACTGAATAGATGTTTTCTTTGGGACTCTCCCCAATGATATTTTGAGCTGTAAAACTTTGTTGACTACTTTTTTTTTACCCAAAATAACTACACATTATGTCTTCTTTCTTGGCAGTCATTTTTTTTTATCTCTATGTTTAGGTTGTATTTCTGGGTAAATAAAATGCGCAGGGCTTGGGTTCAGGTCATGAATTAATGCCAAGATGCACCAAAGGACAAGAGTATGTCAAAGTTGTCATGCAGAATGGGCATAAGGTGGGAGCTGTTCTAATTGATGAAACTGACTTAGTGGAGGCATTTGAAAACTTAATCTTTAACCAAATAGATTTTTCACCAAATGGAGAACTGCCAGATCCAAATATTGATATAGAAGATTATTTTGACTGTTTGGGACTGGTAGGCCCGCCCTTCATCCGCAGGGAACTGCCTGGGGATCGGCATCTGGGCCAGGTCTGTTTGGGCCCGTAGGCACACCCTTCACCCCCAGGAAGTCTCCCAGAAAGCAGCATCTCAGCCTGTCTCTTTGGGACCCGAAACTCTCAGACCCGTAGAATGGCCTGGGCGGTTTGGATCGAAAGTCTGCGCAGACCTGCATCCTGGCGCAACTGTTTGGGACTGGTAGGCCCGCCCTTCATCTGCAGGGAACTGCCTGGAGA